>CM057150.1:22696974-22994907 GCA_029964075.1 Patiria pectinifera | reverse complement strand
ATTACTTTGTTAGAAACTTAATTGTCACCTCACTTATTGTATTTTTTCAGGGTATTTTTTACTTCTACTGAAAGAAGTCTTGTCTTCTTTGGGATAATAAAGCTAGATAAGAGATAGATCCGAAGCTTGTCATTTGTCATGTCATGTGTTGAATAAAACAACGGCGAGGCCTGCCGACGATGCGACCCTTGATATGTGGCTGTCCAGTTACTACAATAACAACCTAACATATGGAATTTCGTGTCTCGTTTGGGCGCCTCCATCGGTCAATTATAGACACGACGATATATACTATGGCGCTGCTTTGTTTTAATGTCATTTTACAGTACAGATGTTAACTCGGTTTTGCAAATGTTATAATCTGAAGATAATTTGGATTCATAAAATGTAAATATCTCACAGTTTTATTTTAGTATGTACCCCTCTGAGGTAAAGCTTACTACCTCTTAAGACAGTTAATTAAAAGTCTCAATATTTATTGATAAAAGCAAAATGAAATCGACACTGCACCAAGCAGTCAAAGAAAACTATCCAAGAAATACATTTTTATTTCTGTATTATACCAAACCCCTTAAACAGCGCCCTCCTGTAGTGGCTGATATACTCTTCGTCCATGTCTGGTATCGATTGCAGGCTGGATTACACGTAAAGTGTAAGGCTCGTCGTGATGACGCCCTCTCCCGGCGGTGGAATATCGCTGCGAAGGCATATTATCGCGTATCTATAACAACGTCTTGACCCAAGACTATTTCAAAAACAAGTTACCAAAACTGAGGGGGGGGGGGTGACTGTGCAAATTAATATGTATTTCGTGTTTTAGTACATGGCAGTAAGTCTATGAGCACACCTTATCCACAATTGAGCACAGCTTTGGATTCACAGCTTTGGCCTCACAGTCGAATAGAAAACCACAGACTGAAGAGTCTGCGCTTTCAAGCAGTTATCATCTCGAGATAAAGATGAATTTCTTTTTGTAATTAGCTATTTGCCTTTAAAATGTAAATGTGACATCGGACAAAAACACAATTCACTGACGTTGAGCAAAACTGGTGCAGCGCGCAGTGCGTCGTATACCGTAAGACGGGGTCAGAGCCGGGTCAAGTCAGCGGACAAAACACAGTCAGGTATGTGAACATTTAAGTGCATCACGCTATGCGTGTACAACCACTGCCTTGTGAGGTACCGGAACAATGGGAGGTACACAAGGAATGCCCACCGACTTGCGGGGTACCGTTTTGGTACCCCACAAGTTTGTTTTTTCAGGAAATAGATATATGAATTTTACTCAAAAACTACGAATGTCCAAGGTGGGTTGATCCGTAGCAAATGGAAGAGTTTTAGAAAAGGGATATTAAGTCCGAATTTCAGCCCAGGAAAGTAACTATGGTTAAAATAAGAGCATTTTGAGATAAGTGTGCGACGTCGCAGAATTTTAGTACACGAGAACAAAGGAGGTACCCCACTTCTATGCCTATGTAAGCGTGTGCGTACTTGTACAGAAAAGCAGATACATTTGCGAATGGCTTCACCTACGAGTGTTCCCATAGGGAACGTTCCGTTGAGAAAGCATGAGACAAGTAATGAACACGCGCAGTGGGAACAGGGCGTGTTTCCAAAAAGACCAATCAGCGTTCCCAATGGATTTTTCCGAGCGTTCCGAACGTTCCGAGCGTTCCGATGAGATGCTACCTAATACTGAAGTGCAATTAGCCTTGGTCAAGGCGATAGTTGTTATTCATCCGGCCGTAACGCGGTAAACGATATCATCACTATAGCGCTATGCATGCTTTAAAAATACAGCTCGAACAGCTCGAAGAGCGTCCATGTGAGGTTTTGGGGGTGGTGCTCATTATGTTAATAGCCTTAGCTGACCTTATATGTCGTTTTCTTATTGGTCGATCGTTGCGTGGAAACGTGCATAGTGAAACGTGGCACCGTACATAATCCATACACGTACACGTTGTGTGTGTCTGCACACGGCACCAATGCACAAAAACTGTGGTTACTGTCACGTCCGCAAAAGGCGAATAGCTGCTGCAAATAATTTGATGACGTCCGGATTTACCAAGGTGTGATTGGACACTCCACATATTAGCCCCGCCCACACTTACCTGTATTCGCATACGAGGTCGTGCGCAAGAAAACTAGCGCAAAATAAAGACCAACATACTTTTGCCGACGATTGAACCAAGGCGCTAGATTGGGTCCAAATGATTTGCATAGAAATGGTGGCCGCGTGAGGTCACTGATCGCGCTGTATTTTTAAAGAGGTTGTGGAATGCTAAAAATCGTTTTGTTTTTTATATCTTTATATTGTAGAGTAGACCCATATATAGCATAATGACAAACTCCCATTCTTTTCTAAAGTGCGTTTATATGTTTATAAAACTGAAATTCATCGAGTAATTTGTTGGTCGGCGAGCGCATAATTGAAATCAACAGTCGTCGGGCTCTTCGTAAAATCAGAAAAAGCGTGACGTAATAAACAGGACTCGTTCATACAACGACTGTTTACTGCTGCCCAACCTGCCCTGTCAGCACGTGTGACTCGCAGTCAAGCAGTAAAAAATCAACATTTTTGTAAAAGACTCGCGGAGATTGATATTCCTTCCCATTGCTTAATTTTTGGATGAGTGTATTGAACAAAGACACGGTGACCTCTGAGCTGTTCTTCCGTATAAATTTGAGCCCCAACTACCTGAAAAAGAGACCAGCGAAAACACAGATACTGCAACTGGCCAGCTGAAAATCGATGAGTGGTAGGTCTGTGACGTTTGTGTGAAAAAGAGCTGCGTTTTATCCAAGGACTCAAAGTGTTATGTTCATGATAACATTTTTAGATGAGCATCAACAGTACTACCGCAACTTTCTTCGTGATTTACAGACAATCTCAAACGTTATTCTGGTGAATATTCAGTCCAAAGACGAGACGACAAATCGTCAGGTTGTTTTCGAATTATACGCGTACGGCACGCATAACGCATCACGGCAGTGGATGTGGTCGACCGTGTCCAGAACTAATGTTGTACGGTTAGCAGCGTCGCGGGCCCCGGTCAAGTTCCTTGCGTTGCCTGGTGCTTTTTATGTATACGTTCGCCGCAAAAAAATAGTCCTCTTCTCTTTTCTTTCCTTGTGCATTTTAACTCTTGTTTTAACATCCTGAAACGATAATTACGAATTTACTTGAATTTCGAAATTGTTAACTTTCTTGTTTACCCCCAAAAAAGCCGTAAAACAACGCCAGGAGACCATGGGACTACCGCTTCACCTCGGCCTGTAAACGTGGCTACAAAAAAAGTACAGTTCATAAATCAGTCATTCTCCGTTCATAAAACAAAAATCTATGGACTTACGACATTATAGGGATCCCGGTTGAAAACAAAATTCACTGGTCCCGAAATTTAACGAGCACTATCATTATTTTCAGTACCTCATTAAGACTTTATTCAAGAAATTCCAGTGACAGAGAATTTGTCATTCGATCAAAAGAATTTCTAGGGAAAATGGAGGTCTGTCAGTGTCACATTAATCAGCACTAACGTAAGGAAAACTACGCGGTCCTTTTTCTACGCACTTACCTTCAATTTGTGTGTGACAACGCGTGCGCGCGCGTATGCTGCGCAGATAATGGAGGGTCGAGGCGCTAACGGGTCTACGGTTCTCCAAGATTGGCAATGGACAAATGGTCCAAAGCAGTCTTATTTATTTATTATTTATTTATTTCTTATTTACCCTGGGGAAACCTCTCAGTGGCACACTGTTTTCCAGAGGTGCCCAGCAATTATACAGAACAATTCATTTAAAACTACAATTACAGAAAACACTCTTCCCTATCAATCATTAACAAATCATATCTCTATTATTTCTTTTCCAATTTCAACAAACCTCTTGAGAAACGAAGACTCTTGTCGTACAAAATGTACAGTGCATGATCAGCGCTCTATCCGTTAATTTGGCTGAAATCCGATCTCGTGTTTTCGCACGGTACCCTTCTAACAAACTGCATGGCTACGGAGGATTCTTATTCCTCCATGCTGACTGACACCCGGGCGGGAAAGCTGGAAATTTATTGCAAACAAAATGTGGTGTGATTTCAGCCAACGACTGACACAATTATAGGCATATAGGTTTGCCTTGGCCTAGTGCGTTCGCTACCCGTACAAGTACATGTATCAACAACGAATTATTTTGAAATTCCAACACCGTTTACCGGTGTCAAAATCTACGGTCCCAGCGGCCGGGCCAGCGGCACAAGTACACCCATGAATTTCCAGCCAGCTTTACATAGCGCGTGTCATACACGTCACACGGTGATGCGATGTGCATGTACATGTGAACGATCGAACGATGTTGGTAAACGCGGACATTTCTAGTTCTTACTATGGTTGGCCGTTAGGGCAAACACAAAAAAAATGATCCCCGATCTGTAAATAAAATGATGTGTAACTATCAAAACACTGAATAATCAAAAGAAAGTACCAAAAAAGTCAATGGAGATATCTTCCTATTAAATTCTGAACTTGCCCATTAAAATTTCGGGGGTAAAAGCTGTTGCCAACTACGGTTGAATTTATGGAGCATGTGGCTGCCCATACAAAATGTCGCTCAGTGTTATTGTAAACAAAGTCATGTCGTTGCGCAGAGTGATTTGCAAAAAGTTTCGCTGGACCTACGCTGCATCGGGAGTCCTGTTTATTACGTCACGATTTACTATTGTAATGAAAATGCAAGTCATGATTAATTTCCAGTAAGCACACTTTATTCTTCACTCTGATAAGATACAGGTTCCTTTCATAAACTTAATTGATAGGACTTACGGAAGATAAGAAGATAAGTTTAAAGTTAATAACTTGTATTTCAATAAGAAGAATGAATGCCAATACAGTTGACTGTGTATTGATAATAGGGCCTATGATAAACTAATGGTAGAATAACTGTTAAATGAAATGACTTGTACAAGTTTAATTCATCGAAGCTTTCTAGGTCCAGACGCTATGATTATTATGATTAATTAAGAATAATATTTGGCGCAGTGGTTTATGGCCAATCAGAGCATTGCAAGAGACATTTTGTTATGATGCGCTAGCTCTTTGCGTTATGAACGCGCCCAAACGCTATAAAAGACGAGCCAAGTCGGGGCTCGGTGTTCAGATCGTGACTGGTTCTGGCCCGGTGAGGACGTTCACCCAGAATAAGGAGCGCGTCGTACTCAACGTTCGATTGCAATGCACATTGGCGCTCCGCCTCATCGTTATCCACATATTATACGCATCGGCACGGTGTGTGCCAACAGTATTGGAAGGCAATAAAACCGTTATTATTATTTGAAGAAGAACACGATCTCTCCAGTCAGAATTCTTGTCTAGTCTCTAGTCATTTAGTACTTGAACCAGTAATTTCGCGCCCGTTACATTTGGTGGCAGCGGTGACCGGACTTCGACGGAGGTATTGTACACGCTACCAGAACGAACAAAGAAGATGAATATTTCTGATCAAGAAATCCAGTTCGGACCCACCGCCGGGGCGGGCCGTTAAAGTACGCCAGAAGATGACACCATTCATAGTTCACCGGCATTGGGCGGTGATGGTGACAGTTCATTTCAACGTGAACGACGAGAAATCAACCTGATGAAGGAAGAAAACGAGAGGTTGCGGCGGCAACTTGCGGCAATGGGCACTGCCGATAATGAACGACAAGAACCATCACCGTACAGCATGGAACGACAAGAACCGTCACCGTACAACATGGAACAACAGAGATCGACACAGAACAACATGTCAGCCCTGTCTGGCAATAAGCCGAGAGTTCGGCCAGCGACGTATGATGGTATGAGCCCCTGGGAAGACTACCTCGTGCAGTTTGAGCTATTGGCTGAGCTCAATGGGTGGAATGCACGGGAGAAGGCGATGTACCTGGCCGCTAATCTACGGGGCGCAGCACAGGCCGTGCTGGGTGACTTAGATGTCACTAGACGACGAGATTATAACGCCCTTGTCACGGCACTCGGTCGACGATTTAGCCCTGACAACCAGACGGAGATGTTTCGTGTTCAATTAAAGAACCGAACGAGAGGGCGAGATGAGAAACTTCCCGAGTTGGCCCAGAGCATAAGACGGTTGACACGACGGGCATACCCAACGGCACCCTACGAGCTACAAGAAACACTAGCGAGAGAGCATTTCATGGATGCTCTAGATGATGCTGACATCCGTTGGCGAGTGTTTCAGTCCAGGCCGATCAACATTGATGATGCTGTGAGAGTTGCCATTGAGCTTGAGGCATTTCATACGGCAGAGAGACAACGGGGCCAGATAAGACGGTCAGCAACGGCTGCCAGAGTGATATCCTCTGACACGACAGCTACAACAGCCGCACAACCACTGGAACGACAGCTGGCTGCATTTACCTCTACAATCGGTAATGCTATTACCGAAGGGTTCAACAATCTACAGAAACAACTAAATGGGGAAGGGAAGATAGATAATGGCCAAAAGTTTACCCCCAGATCATCAACACAACGAAGATGGGCTCGTCAGGGAGACAAAGGCACCGTGGAGTGTTGGAACTGCCACGAGACCGGCCATTTCCGACGAGAATGCCCAAAAGCCGGTTCATGGAGAAATGATACAAGCTCACTTCAGGGAAACGGCGGACAGTCGAGCTTGTGGGCCGAAGATCGACTACAGCACCCAGGCCCGGGCCAACAGACCCAACAACAACAACAACAACAATAAAGCCACGCATCAGATCGACAGTGGGGGCATGTGGCATGTATGTGGCCGGACATCTACAAGGGGTTGGTGTGAATTTTCTGGTAGATACAGGGGCCAACATAACGATAGTGAGGCCAGAGATTTACTACGCCATACCAGAATCAACGCGACCACGACTAGAGAATAAAGAAATCACCATGGTAACAGCAGATGGCAAGCCCCTACTTTCCCTTGGGCGTGGGAGTTTTCAACTTAAAATCGGCAAGCAGAGCCCTCAGGTACAACATGATGTATGGGTGGCTGAGATCGACCTAGACGGTATCCTGGGCTATGATTTTATGATGAAATACAACTGTAATCTAGATGTGGGTAAGGCAGAAATGAAACTGCACGACATACCCATAGCGTGCACAGCCACTGCACGGGCACCAGCATCATCATGCCGCATCACTGCAGACACTACTGTGAACATTCCACCAGGTGGAGAGGTATTGCTGCGGGGAAAACTGTACAAAGGCTTATCTCGCCGGCCATGTGACGAATGTCAACAGTGCGAAAGAATTGAGCACAATGACCATGAAATGCATGATCATGACATCACACCGAAGCCGACAACCACCAATAATTTGGAGCAAAATGATGTCTTGCTTAATTTCAAAGAGAAAGAAGAGGTGAAGAGCCACAAAGAAAAGGGTATCGACAAAGAAAAATCGTCATGCAATGGCAATGATGATGAAGTGCATGGTTGCTCAGCCCAACCCGTGTGCACAAATGAAGTTGATAAAAATGAAGGCATTCAAGATGTAAGCACTAACCCCAACGCAAATACCGAGGCGCAAGATGTACCAATAACGTACTGTTCCGTGATTGGAACTACCGAGGCCGGAGAAGAAACCCCAGAAGAAAAGTCTGAAGAGGGCTGGAGGTCAGGAGACCTCGGATGGACAGCCAAAGACTTGAGAGGGTCGCAACTGGATGACAAAGATATCGGGCAAATACTCCGATGGAAAGAGTCAAGAGAAGAGCGACCAGACTGGGCAGAAGTCTCTCCCGAGGGCAGAGTAGTTAAATCATATTGGACGCAATGGGAGCGTCTAGAAGTACGTGATGGAGTGCTGTATAGACGATGGGAATCAGCTGTAGGTGATAAGATAACGTGGCAATTAATCCTTCCTTCGAATATGCGTGAAGACTTGATGAAACTTCTTCACTGTGAACCAACGTCCGGACACTTGGGACGGACTAAGACGTCTGACAGAGTTCAGAAAAGGTTCTACTGGTACGAGTGGCGAAGTGACGTCAGCAAGTTTTGCAAAAGTTGCGATATCTGCGCAACTCGTAAACAACCGCTGAAGCACCGTCGCAGCCATATGAAGACGTACAATGTCGGCATAGCAATGGAAAGAATAGCCATTGATGTGATGGGTCCTCTTCCAGTTTCAGATCGAGGGAACAGGTACATACTGGTCGTTGCAGATTACTTCACGAAATGGACAGAGGCGTACGCCATTCCAAATCAAGAAGCAACCACTGTCGCCAATGTTCTCACAGAAGAATTTATCTGCAGATACGGTGTCCCGTTACAACTACACTCAGATCAGGGTCGAAACTTCGAGTCACATGTGTTTCAGGAAGTTTGTCAGCTACTCGGCATCGACAAAACTAGAACCACTGCTCTTCATCCTCAATCTGATGGAATGGTTGAACGGTTTAATCGAACGCTGGAAGCCATGCTCTCCATGTTCGTTTCAGACAACCAGCGTGATTGGGATCAGCGTCTGCCATATATCATGATGGCATATCGAACTTCGATTCACGAGACTACGGGATGCACGCCAAGTGAGCTAATGTTAGGCCGTGATGTGAAATTACCTGCAGACTTGCTAATTGAGCGACCCCCAGAAGAAAGGAACAGTGAACATACAGAGTACGCAGAGAAGTTACTCGAGCACATGGAACCACACAACGGTATGCGAGAGAACATCTGAAAGTGGCGACAGAAAAACAAAAGAAAAGCTATGACCACAAAGCAAATGCAGGTGGCTTCAACAAAGGAGATGTTGTATGGTTGTACAACCCAACGAAGAAGAAAGGGATAAGTCCCAAACTGCAGAGATACTGGGAAGGCCCGTACCTGATTACCAAGAGGCTGAGTGACGTCACTTACAGGCTTCAGAAAGGGCCGAAGACAAAACCAAAGGTCGTACATAGTAACCGACTCAAGACATATTGTGGAAGCAAGCAAGTCAAATGGCTTTGGAAAGAAACAAGCAGTAAACAAGACACGAAAGGTAGCCGGGAAGAAAAAGAAGTCAGGATGGACTCTGCAGAACAAAACAGAAACAAAAGAAGTTCGACGAAAGTACAAGTAACAAAGCGGCGAAGGACTGGACGACAAGATAAACCTTTGGCAGAAAACCAAGAAACTAATCTACGAAGAAGTCAGCGAAGCAAATGCCAACCAGAAAGATATCGAAATTAGCATCGGTGAACAGGCACATCCGGTAACCTGTGAAGTTCCCTATAACTCAGGAGAGTTATACTTCTTAGGTGAGGGGGGTGTTATTAGTTTAACACCAGTGAGGGGTTAAGCTCCCTCTACTGCCCCAGCCAGGTGTAGCAGGGGGGTGTACCTGCATCGCCGAACCCTTTGGGTTTGAGGAGTAATCTGAAGTCAGCCACCACACCTTGTCGCTTGGGGTGTAAAATACAATGCCGGGTCTACCAGTCTAATAATGCAGCTGCGCGGATCGACATGTCGTCACCATCATCATGAAGTTAGCCTCAACTATTTCAGTCAATCGAGTTATTCCGCACAAGATCATCAAGTGTTCATCGATGGGGCTATCTAGCCCGGCTATCCAGCGCACCAGGGTTAGCCACCCTCAGCATAGAGTTCATCGATGGAGCTATCTTATTTAGCCGGTACCAGGGTCTGCCAACCTCGGAGGTTTCCGAGTCATCATTAGAGAAAATTTGGTAAGATACGAGTTGGTACAAAAACGAACACAGTGAAGAATGGGTCTTGAAATACAAATTTGGGGAGTTTAAATTTTAATAGAAGTAGCCTGCCGCTTTTAGACGTGATGCGTCTGAAGCGCATGTTTCTTTAATAATGTGTGTAGCGCCCTCAAAAGTCGAGGCGCGAATAACATAATGGCGGCGCCCTATAGCTTGGCCTGTGTACCAGTGTAGTGTATACGGCTCGAGTAGAACTGCGGTAAGAAATTTTGCCGTTTTGTTTGAAGTTGAAAAAGTCACGTCAGACAGAAACTGTGTCTGTTCAGTATTGTAGACACAAGAACAGTTCGTTTTTGTAGAAGACATGTATCTTTGATGTATGTAGGACAAAGATAAACATTTGTGCGAAATTAGTAAATTGTTCTGCACGATGTTTATAAATGTACATGGATTCAATAATGACTGTCATGTTAGTTGTACAGACTACGGAAACTACGATGTTTGAAAACTGTGATGCTGCTGCTGATTTAAACATCAGAATGGTTTTTCCAAAAGTAGAGATTAAGTTATTTAGATTAAGTAAACGTTTTGTTGAGGATATTCAGAGTTGCGGACCATTTCTAGTTTTATTTATTATTGTGGAGGATATTTGTTGCGGACCATTTCTAGTTTTATTTATTATTGTGGAGGATATTTGTTGCGGACCATTTCTAGTTTTATTTATTCATGTTGAGGATATTTGTTGCGGACCATTTCTAGTTTTATTTATTCATGTTGAGGATATTTGTTGAGGACCATTTCTAGTTTTCTTTAAATGTGTATTGTTGCGGATATGTTGTTGCGGCCTACTTATGGTATTGAAATAATTGTGGACATTGCTGAGGACGACTGTAGGAATATCTTTGGGTGCATAATTTACTTTAAGAGTGGCGGACAATTCTAATTTAAAGTGACAAGACTTGTTAAGCCGTGAGTTTGGCGTAAGATACCAAATATGATTCTTTTATTGAGAACATTGTAAGACTGCCTGGTGCAGTCAAGTCATAGGTAGTTTGAATACCCGTGCATTTTCGTTAACTTTTATTTGGTTCATTCGTAGTTAAATGCGAGGGCGCATTTGTGTCTTAAGTTGGGGAGAATGTAACGAAAATGCAAGTCATGATTAATTTCCAGTAAGCACACTTTATTCTTCACTCTGATAAGATACAGGTTCCTTTCATAAACTTAATTGATAGGACTTACGGAAGATAAGAAGATAAGTTTAAAGTTAATAACTTGTATTTCAATAAGAAGAATGAATGCCAATACAGTTGACTGTGTATTGATAATAGGGCCTATGATAAACTAATGGTAGAATAACTGTTAAATGAAATGACTTGTACAAGTTTAATTCATCGAAGCTTTCTAGGTCCAGACGCTATGATTATTATGATTAAGAATAATATTTGGCGCAGTGGTTTATGGCCAATCAGAGCATTGCAAGAGACATTTTGTTATGATGCGCTAGCTCTTTGCGTTATGAACGCGCCCAAACGCTATAAAAGACGAGCCAAGTCGGGGCTCGGTGTTCAGATCGTGACTGGTTCTGGCCCGGTGAGGACGTTCACCCAGAATAAGGAGCGCGTCGTACTCAACGTTCGATTGCAATGCACATTGACGCTCCGCCTCATCGTTATCCACATAGACATTAGATTATACGCATCGGCACGGTGTGTGCCAACAGTACTGGAAGGCAATAAAACCGTTATTATTATTTGAAGAAGAACACGATCTCTCCAGTCAGAATTCTTGTCTAGTCTCTAGTCATCTAGTACTTGAACCAGTAATTACGCGCCCGTTACACTATGTTTTGTTTGCTGCCCCCAACGACGACTTTTACACAAATTGCACATTCGGGTCGAAACAGTCCTGAAAAACAGCTCTCAAAAGTACCTTTTGTATTCATTTCATGACAGAAACAATAGTTGTTTTTATTTCATCACACCCTAGGCTACATATACCCGAAAAATGACGGAAATGTCTTCGAGCATTCCACAACCTCTTTAATGCACCGCATGCATAGCGCTAGCGCTTGTGAGGATATTGTTTACCGCTCTACGGCCGGGATGAAAAACAACTAGCGCCTTGACCAAGGCTAAAGTGCAATAGAACAATTTTGGTTTTCACGAACTGACACGCAAACATGTTGCAGCAATACAATTCGGAGAAAAAAAAAAATTTATTTTACAACGATAACATTTTAGTATTGAAGGCTACATACATATTTCACACGAATTAAACGCTTGCCGCTGCCTTTTACTGTGTATTGGAGTTCCAATCTTAAACATAAATACCTGCACAAGGAACACGTTTACGTTTTAGAGTGACTTATTTTTATTAGAAGCAAATTTTCCGGAAAGAAAATATAGAAGCTTTTAATAGTTACAAAAAGCCATCCAGAGTGCATTGTCAGGGCAAAGAGATCTGTTGCTACCACGGAGCTCTTTACTATAGTGAAGAGCTATGTGGCAGTAACATGTACACTGTATCTCTTTGCACTGATAATGCACCGTGGATGGCGTGTGGAACTATTAAAGCCCCTATATTTTCTTTCCGGAAATAAACATCCTCTTACACTTTCAGTTCTGGTGTATTTGGTCAAAGTGTTGGTTTTCATAACATATGTAGCGCTGCATAAGCAATAATTATTCTAAACACTTCTTTTCTGCACAGATTCACGTGACCCTAGCCCTTCAGGTCTTTCATTGTCAAAATAACACGTGATAACTACTCAATCAGCCACACACAATAATTCTTTATATTTTAAAAGCCATCGACATTAGTTTCGTCTGTGACTAGCTTGAAATGAAAGAAAAACTATCGCGTGATGTCCCTTTATATTTAAGCTTGACTTTGTTACTTTATTGCAACGCGTAGGGGTTGCTTTCAAATTTGGGGACCATCTGCGTAACTGACGCTCTTCAGAAATGAATCCGTTGTACGCGTTGATTTGTCTCTGTGTGTTTGGTGCCGCACGTCACCTTTCTTGTGGTAAGTCGAATAACACACAAAATATTTTGAATAGTAGTAACACAGATTTTATATTAATTGTTAACTCCTATAGGATCTATAGTAATGATTCAACTGTTAATAAATTAATAATAAATTCCACAAAAGGATCATCCATTTCTTAAATCCCTATGAACATTCGCGGATGAGGGAAATTTTGTCAGATTTTATGATGATTTTATCGTATGTTTCCATAGAGACGATTTTGACAGCCGTCGAGGGAGAAGATGTGGAGTTGGAATGCAAAGCACTTGACTGGGCTGTGACTCCACCGTGCAGTGATCCAGCTTACGAATTCGAATGGCTTGTAAATACATCAACCATTGTCAAATGTGATTATACAACGACCATTGCGGGGTATACGCCTGTACTTAACAAGACAAGTGGGGCTTTGACGATCCCGCATGTTCCTCAGTCCTTGAATGGCACAAAGTTCCACTGTCAATTGTTACACGTAGGGGGAACCAACGTATCTGACATACAACTCATCGTGTTTAATAGTAAGTATTTCTATTATATTTTTCATGCTTATGGAAAAAACATAATGAATCAGGGTTTACATTTGTTATTGTGGCCTGAAAGTTTCCAATGTAACGGCTGATCGGCAAACAAACTAGTAATTCTCTACAGGGAGTTATTCCCTGCAACAAGGTCAACGTTATCCTTACGCTTGAGATAAATAAAATTGATGAAAAAAGGCTGAATAGAGGGAAGTGTTTTTATCAGGAGCACATTAAAAATATTTAGAATGCTTGACAAACGTCCCTTCCATCAATTTCCTTTTCAAATAAACGAACATAGCAGTGTAAGACACTTTTGACAGATGCTACGTGTATTCCCTCCATTGAATTGTGAAATATGAATAAAAGACAGATCGGAAAAAGGGATAAAGTTTGCCCCTAT
Organism: Patiria pectinifera; assembly: GCA_029964075.1. Taxonomy (NCBI): domain Eukaryota; kingdom Metazoa; phylum Echinodermata; class Asteroidea; order Valvatida; family Asterinidae; genus Patiria; species Patiria pectinifera. The sequence goes on along the minus strand of CM057150.1, from coordinate 22,981,281 downwards.
CGTCAATTGCGGTTCATGTGCTCACCCTTCCCCGCATTTTTGAGTTTAAACTGCCGACTAGACGGTTGGTCTCACCAAATATTTAGAATTTAAACAAAGAGGATACTGCTTTTCCGAAATTTATGGTCCTTTAAGTCTTTTTTTTTATGGCCGCGTGTCGGTTCATTTATCGTTAAAGCTTGCAAAACATAACTATTTCTTATTTATACTTGATATTCCAATGTGCAGGAATCGGAATTACTGAGACGACGTACATGTTCAACGGGATAATAGGAGGGGTTATCGCCTTAAATTGCTTCGTCAAAAATTTTCCATCTGGCTTTCCAAGTATTACCTTTAAGTGGTTGCTTGGCAACAAACCCTTGCAAGATGCGTGCACTAATGAGGGCAGCGCCAAGACGGGGAAGTATGACTATCACCATGACAACCACGGTTGCAATTTGACGATTAACTTCCTCCAGCTAACAGATGAGGGGCGCTACAGATGCGAAGCTCAATATTCGGCTACAACGGTGTGGACAAATGCATCCTTGACTGTTAATGGTAAGTTGAAACTGGAAAAAGCTGTTGCAATTGGCAGCCGTTAGGTTGTATCACACATACACATTTTTTACATATAATTATAACAGCTTAGAAAGCACACAATGATCCCAAGATAAAACATAAGAAACCAAGCAGAACTAACAAGGAGATTGCATTAACAATTGCAGGTTGTTGTGGGTTTTTTTTCAGGATAAAAAAACAATTTACTTTTTTTTCTTTCCATGGTGTATACTGTTAATCTATTTGCGGTACAAATTCTACGTATAGTGGTCTGCCACCCACGCTGGCCAACAGTTGCGGTATATCCGTCCAATTTTTGGTAGCAAACCTCATTCCATGTGCACAAATTTTAGTACACTGTAAAAAATTGCGTTATTTAACAGTTGTTTTTCTGATGAAATTTCTGCAAATTTACAGTAGATGTTACTGTTTTCGGATTTTTCTGTAAATCTACAAATTTGTTTCTGCCTACGTACAGTTTTCTCCATTCCTCTGTTTGGTTACGGAATATTCGCTGTTAAACTAAAATTTTGTGCACGCACAAGGAACATCATGTTTTGAACAAGCCCCCCGTTTCGACTCTGTTAGAACACAGTCACATCGCTGTCGGTCAACAGAGAATCATCTTTTTTGTACAGGGTTCGGCCGAATCGCGTGATTTTTCCCTGGTAGGCGGTAGTAGTGCAACGTTACTGTGGCATAAACGCTGAAGGGTACCAGTATGTTGCCAAGGAAGGCGCGCGCGGGAGTCGGACTATACAGTACCATACAACTTCCCGTTGCGTCCGTGCGTATGCGTACCGTGAGTGTGATGTTGTAGCATCTTGGAGCAAAGTTACTAATCCGTTTCTGCTTACATGTTTGTATTTGTATTGTAAATGACTATCATTATCAAGGAGAAGCGCTATATAGAAGCGGTTTCAGTTTGTAAGCCTGATTGTCAACGACAACATCAGTTGAAAGTTGCCTGGTTGTCATTGCAGCATGACTCGCCGTTAAGCCAACGTGCAAGCATCTACATTCGAACTTTCATGAGTTTTATCGATAGCACCGCCATTACATGACGTGTTACAAGTATCTGCATGTGATGTACGTTCATTATACGAGAATATCTGTGGACTGAAGCTCACACAGGACCTGTCATTCGCAATCCCCGATACAAACATGAACACTTTGTCGTGTATCGGCCCCCATTAATAATCACCGTTTAAACAAAAACAACCTTTTGTTCAGTGACAGAGAGTTGTTAAGGAACAAACAAAAACAGCGAATATGCTGTTAGGTTACAAAACGACAACACTTAATCATCTGTTGCAAAACAGTAGAATCTCCTGTAATTGAACAATATCAAATAAAGTAGAATCTGCTGTTAATGTACAGAGAAAAAAGAAACAGTAAAATATACTGTGCAAAAACAGTAACTCCTGTAATGCCAATTGACAATAGAATCAACTGTTAATGAACAGAAATTTTTTTAACAGTGTACTGATTGTTCAAGTCGACAATTGGATTCGACGTGCACGCATTTTGGGACCGAGGATGTAGGAAACGTTCCCGCATATGCTATACTTGCACACTACGATGTTTAGTTAAGATACATTTTTAACAAATAACTATGATTTAGGGAAGAGCAAATCATAAGCTATTAGACAATGCCAGCATTTTCGAATTCTGTCACTGCGGAGTGGTCGAAAATGTCTTTGAATGAACAATGAATAACTTGAAAATTCGATTTTCTCGGGATGAACTTTTGTCAAATTTAGAAGCTTTTGTCACTTCGTGAGCAAAGCGATGAACTGTGTATTGTCATCGGTACAGAGAGTTCAGTGCATTTAACATTTGACGATATGCATGCGCGCCTCCAAATGTATTCCTCCAATTTAAACGCGTGCAGCAGATTTTGAGGGTCCCCCTTCCCCGTTTCCGCTTTCTAAGCCACATTAATCGTCCAAAAAGTCGATACGAGGCTTTCCATGGATTGCCATGAAAAATTATCTTTTTTTCAACACAGCAGTCGGTTCTCGAAGGAGACCAGACGTCTGATCTGTGTGTTCCAAAATATGACCGGTAACTGTTTAGACGCTGTCACTTCACATGATGTATGAGCAAGACTGTTATCGTAGGTTAGGCAGGTCCCGGTCCTTTTCCAACCATGACCAACGAACATAACAAACAAGAAGACTCGAATGTTAAACTGAAGTACCCACTGTTTGGGGAGTGCCGATAAATGTTGATTTTCTACTGAAGTTCTTTCATAATTGTCGTTCTTGCTTGTCCTGTCTTGATGCAAGTTGTAATGCTTCTCTGCAGTGCCACCCAAAGATGTGCACATCTTCAACGCCACTACCGGCAAAAGTTACAGTGGAGACGTGCACATCGGACCAGGCACCGACCACAACTTCACCTGCCTGGCCACAGACACCAAACCCCCGGCAGAAATCACCTGGACATTCGCTGGAAAGAACACAAGCGGCGAGACGAGGGTAGTTTGGACGAGATTGTACAACACAAGCAGCACGTTCACCGTGCCGTCGTTTCAGCCTGGTCAGCGGGGGAATCTAACGTGCACGGCAACTGGGGCGGGAGGGAAGGTGTTCACGAATATTATGTTACTCAGCCAACATCAAGAAACAGGTACATTTTTTTTGTCTTTGTGTCATTTCTTCTTTTTTACCCGACGCTGTTTCTGGCTTGTCGGATAACACAAAATACTGTAGGAGGGGACAAAACATGTCATTTTATTCTGAAATAAATACATATTGATATGTTTAGCAAACATTCGACATCGCAACTGCCAATTTTTTACCGAATAGCCTGTAATAAACCATCAAGCAACCTGTGAAATCGTAGTTGTCTGGTATTATGCTGTTATGTTAAAAAAAAATACTTACAATAACGATGGTTTGGACAGAGGCACCGCTGTTAGAACGACCTTGTTAAAGATTACATGTTAACGGACAGAAAACCCAGCCGCTATTGGCCTCGTGCATATGCTCCGTTACGCACATGTTAGGCGTACGTATTATGCACTTTTTCAATCCAGGTGTTGTGAAACTGATCCTCTGTATTTTGAATGAATGCGTTGCTACCGTGACGTTACTTTGTAGGATTGCCAAAGCTATTATAGTCCCTGGGATAGGGCCATTTAATCGCAAAATTTTATGATTAATCTTAATATTATTTTCTGTTGTAGGGTACCTTGGGACATCTGAGAATGGTGCTCTTAAGTTGCACAGCCGGTATTTTTGCCTTCCAGCTCCAAAAAACTGATATTTTGGGGGCTTATTTTTGGAGAAACGGCTAAAATCATATTTTGGGCCTCTGCTCTCTCCAAAATGGTCCCGTCGTGACCTGTGTGCACTTTTTACCATCCTGATAGGATGGCTAAACAAGAAAAAATATGGTTGGTCCCAAGTTTATCCGTTTTCGTGTTCCCAGGGCATATATTGCTTTGCGGACACCCCCCAAATCCTGTGACTTTGCCCTGTTTGGGGACAGAAATGAGTTTAAAACTCACACTTATTCCAAAGATACACACTTTCTTTATAATTTAAAAACTGCCTGAGGCCACAAGCTTTAATTTAAGTGGTAGATAAGCTTCCTGTCTTGAAAATTGGGCTCGCCATGGCCATTTTTGCTTCCCCTACCCCTAAATCACTCAAAACGGCTGTATAGTGGTTGGCATAGCAAACCTATTGTGCATTTTATGATAACAGTGCCAAATTTGGTACAGAGATAGACCAATATCATATCAACAAATGTGGATGTTGGAGCATCGCAGATCTGGCCCTTGATGGCCGTGGGAGCTATCATTTTAAAAGTGCTGAGTCATGCTGAGTCAGCACTATTTTGTAATGCGTTTTCTCGTGCAATATGGAGGCTAACATGTTTTTCTGCCTTTTTTTCTACACGCTTGGAGGCGAAACAGGCATAAACAATGGATTTTCTTTCAATACGTCATTGAAAAAAACTTAATAATGCCTGCCAGGTGATGTCAGGCCTGGCTACACCTGCAAAAATTGTACTGCACTGTAATGTAGAATACAGACGTATATGTTGTCCTACACAAAGTTAGTTGGGAATTCAAGTTCTGACTCGCCAAAAAATGACGTCCTGACAATGTTTAAGACCATCCACTATCATAGCAGGAGTGGGTCTGGCAAAAACAATGCCCCACAAATAAAAATCAACTGATTTTAGTCACAAAAAATGCCGAATCAGCATTTTTTAAATGCAATTATGTTTCAAGGTGAGGTGAAAAAAAAAGATTGCTAGGTCATTTTCATAAAGTTAACCATAGTATCTGTTTACAGACATGCTTGTAAAATGCAGTGATGGTGATTTGTGGGGTGTCGAAGGAAAATGTGGTTAAAGGTTGGAGGGGTGGGGGGGGGCAGGGGGCGGGGTTTGGACTATCAACAATATCTATGCATATCAAATTCCTAGTACATGCGCACTTGTGGTCTAGTATGTGCAAATGGGTGTAAATATGTCATGGGAACACCATTTAGGGAAAACGTACCTAACACATTTAGGTATACCGGTACAATGTACATTTGCTAAAAGAATAGGCCTATATATACGCACTGGGATATTTTTTTTCAGGGGGGGGGGGCGAACATGAACCCACCTTCCTCCACGATCCTCCCTCCCCTGGGGCAATGCCCCACATTCCCGATCGTGTCCAATCTGTCCATAGAAAAATGGATTTTTTTGTACATGTATTTAATTAATTACACGTTTTTTAGTGCAGCCCGGGCATGCATGGTAAACGGGTCCAACTTAACGAAGTCTTATATAGCTATAGAAACTTTTTGAAATTGCTTCCACTCAACAAAATAAGCAAAATGATACCAATGAATTAGAGATATGACATTTCTGTTGGTTTGGGGGAAAAACGGATGACAAAAAGATGACCTCCCCCAACGGCGGATTAAAGGGGGAGGGCGGGGGGGGGGGCAATGGGGCCACGCCCCTCTTTCTTTTTAGTAACGTCGCTAAAAAGGCAGCTATTGCATACATCACCCACAAAACTCAACAAAAACAATAAATGTGCACCTCCTCCCCATGTTTTTCTATTAAATTTGGGGCGGAAATTTTTGGACACATTTTTTTCTTCAACTAGATTCCCCCCCCCCCCCCAAAAAGAAAATTGTGTTTAATATGGAAAACAAGGGGAGTGGGTACAGGCTTATTGTTTTTGTTGAGTTTTGTGGGCGGTGTACGCAATAGCTGCCTTTTTGAGCGACGTAACTAAAAACAAAGGGAGGCGTGGCCCCGTTGTCCCCCCCCCCCGCCTTCCCCCTTTAATCCACCGTTTGGGGGGGGGGGGGGGGTCAGTTTGCAGGGGTCCCTACTATGCCACATTTTGTCATCCGTTTTTCCTAAACCAACTAAAATATCATAATCCATTGGTTGTATTCGTTTTGCTTATTTCGCTGTGTGGAAGCAATTTAAAAAAGTTTCTGTAGCTGTAAGACTTCGTTAAGTTGGACCTGTCACTGACCAACATGCCCGGGCTGCACTAAAAACGTGTAATTAATGAAATACATTATACAAACCAATCCGAGAATTTTGGACATGGCCCCGGGGGAGGGAGGATCGTGGGGGAAGGCGGGATCGTGTTCTGCCCCCCCCCCCCGAAACAATTATCCCAGTGCATGGTTGCAGACCAGTAAATCGGTCCCAAATTGCCTACGCCGGCCAAATCACGATTTGCATGCCCTCAAAATCTTCAGAATTTGAGTATGCTGTGGGTCATGAGCTTGAGTGTTTGTAAAAAATATGGTTGGAAGCCGTGTACAGGACTGTGAGCTTGTAGTTCCGTTCAATTTGGATGAAATTGAGGCCCTTAAAGCGCTCTATTTTGCAATGGATTGTAGGCATCGTTTTTCATAATGGCGATGGGCTTCAGGACTATTTTCAGTGGTGATCATCTTCGGATAGAAATTTCTCCTAAAAGTCATCGGATGACCCCCAAAAAATTGAAAAGAAAATGAAAGATGATGAAATAAGCTTTAATTTGATGTGTGTTTCGAACACCTTGGAGAGTTGTGAGTATTTTTCCCGAATTTCTAAAGTGGGAGCATTTACCACTGGGGTCAATGGAAGTTTATTTACTGGTCTGCAACCATACAGGCCTTTTCTTTTAGCAAATATATATTGTTATAAATGTGCTCCGTAAGTTTTCCCCAAATGGTGTTCCCATGACATATTTTCACTTATTTGTACATAATAGACAACAAATGCAACATATTAGGAATGTGCATAGATATTGTTGACAGTCCAAACCCCGCCCCCACCCCCTCCAACTTTTAGCCAGCTTGTCCCTCGACACCCCATAAATAACAAAGAATCACCATCGCTGCATTTTACATACTGTCTGTATACGGAAACTAAAGTTAACGGTGATAAAAATGACCTAGAAATGTTTTTGTTTGTTTTTCACCGAAGCTTGAAACAGAATTGCATTTAAACAAAATGCTGATTCGGCATTTTTTGTGACTAAAATCAGTTGATTTTTATTTGTGGGGCATTGTTTTTGCCAGACCCACTCCTGCTATGATAGTGGATGGTCTTAAACATTGTCAGGACGTCATTTTTGGCGAGTCAGAACTTGAATTCCCAACTAACTTTGTGTAGGACAACATATACGTCTGTGTTCTACATCACAGTGCAGTACAATTCTTGCAGGTGTAGCCAGGCCTGACATCACCTGGCAGGCATTATTTAGGTTTTTTCAATAAGGTATTGAAAGAAAATCCATTGTTTATGCCTGTTTCCCATCCAAGTGTGTAGAAAAAAGGCAGAAAAACATGTTAGCCTCCATATTGCACGAGAAAACGCATTACAAAATAGTGCTGACTCAGCATGACTCAGCACTTTTAAAATGATAGCTCCCACGGCCATCAAGGGCCAGATCTGCGATGCTCCAACATCCACATTTGTTGATATGATATTGGTCTATCTCTGTACCAAATTTGGCACTGTTATCATAAAATGCACAATAGGTTTGCTATGCCAACCACTATACAGCCGTTTTGAGTGATTTAGGGGTAGGGGAAGCAAAAATGGCCATGGCGAGCCCAATTTTCAAGACAGGAAGCTTATCTACCACTTAAATTAAAGCTTGTGGCCTCAGGCAGTTTTTAAATTATAAAGAAAGTGTGTATCTTTGGAATAAGTGTGAGTTTTAAACTCATTTCTGTCCCCAAACAGGGCAAAGTCACAGGATTTGGGGGGTGTCCGCAAAGCAATATATGCCCTGGGAACACGAAAACGGATAAACTTGGGACCAACCATATTTTTTCTTGTTTAGCCATCCTATCAGGATGGTAAAAAGTGCACACAGGTCACGACGGGACCATTTTGGAGAGAGCAGAGGCCCAAAATATGATTTTAGCCGTTTCTCCAAAAATAAGCCCCCAAAATATCAGTTTTTTGGAGCTGGAAGGCAAAAATACCGGCTGTGCAACTTAAGAGCACCATTTTCAGATGTCCCAAGGTACCCTACAACAGAAAATAATATTAAGATTAATCATAAAATTTTGCGATTAAATGGCCCTATGCCAGGGACTATTACGAAAGGTCGGATTAAAAAAGAACTCTTTGGGTTTAAGTCTGAATTGCAATTGTGACTGTATTGTCACCTGCAACATTGAAATTATACATTAGATATTAGTTTTCTCAGTATTTTAGCGTATGTGATTTTCTTTGACATTTTATTATGAATCTGATTGGCGTATTAAAGATAAAAGGGGGGAGCTTGAAACTACAGAGCCATCCCAAACCGACAACAGAGATTCCGGATCATCAATTAACACACCGAGTGAGTTTATTTTTCAACTTGATTTGCGACTCACGCTTTACACTCATTAATGGTCGGCCAACTTTATCAACTTGGGATATAATCGCGGTCAATTGGGTACATTCCACAAAAGGTTAGAACTCTGATTGACCAATCAAATTAGCCGTTTAGGCAGAAGGTTCCAGCTTAACTTGCAAGGATTAGTAAAAGTAGATGTTGCATGAAAACATTGGAGTATTTGTTTTGGGTGTTGTTAGCTCTTATCTTCAATGTTGTTTCGATTTATCTATAACTGGTAGAGTATAGATTCGTGCTGCTAAAAATAATGAAATCGATGTATATAGACAAACTGCAAACACCACTTTCATTTAATTAAGAGTCAAAATGTTTATTTTTTTTGCCCACATATGCAATTCTTTCTGTACGTTATTAGTTGCTTTTACTTTGCATTCATTTTGTGCCACGTAGACGTCAACCCCATTTCCAGGAAGTGTTTCCGGGTATCTAAAGCACAGCGATGTCATCTTATAATACAAAATAGTTTCGTTTTCAGTAAGCTTCAAGGAAAAAACGCAAGCTAAGAAATATGAATATTTATAGGATGACTTCGTTTGCATTTACTCATGACATCTTGCCTCTTTGAATCCCAATTATTAAAACAAACACAATATTCAAATTTACCAATATCAGGCTGCTATTTTGTATCAGGAAAGTAATGACCATTTTGTGTTCCGACAAATTTGTCGTTGCCTTTAAAGCAGCTTGTCCGGTACAAATTACGACAAACGAAACTTACAGACATTTCCAATAGGTTGGATTTATAAACGACCAAGAAAAGTGGTGATATGTCCCACACTTTGATCTCCTCGATTGTTCAATTGTCATTTGTAATTAATATACAACGACAGAGAAATTTTAAATCTATCAAGATTTATTTAATCGCATCTTCACATTTCATATGCAGACCCCTCGATGCAGAGTCGGATGCCTTTGATCGTCGTTGCCGTCGGTGTCGCGGCTGCACTTTTGGTTGTTCTTGTAGCGGCGATTGTCTTCTGGAAACGCCGAAAGAGTAAGTTTGTTTGCAAACCCCGTTTACTGTAAACACTGGCTTTGGTACTGTTGTCCTACTACCGTGCTGTCGTACTGCTGTCGTACTGTAATCCTATTTTGGACTCACTGTCAGACAGTATAGCTGCTCCTGTTGTTACTGATATACTGCTGCTGCGCTGCCATTCTGCTACTCTGCTTCCCTTGTGACTTTTTGAGAAACTGCTGCAGCTCTTCTGATCAGTTGAAGCTGCTTGTAATAATGGGGTCTACCCGATGTTCCCCAATACCGATTTCCCAAATACCGATGTTCCCCGAAATCCTTCGGATTATATAGGGTTATGGGGTTAGGGTTAGGGTGAGGCTTTTAGGGAACATCGATATTAATTGGGGTACATCGATATTGGGGAACCTAGCTATGCACCCGTAATAATATATTGATATGCAATGCCTTTGGATTTATGCATACTTTGCGTTATCAATCTGGTACAACAGACCCGCTTAGGAACCTCAAGTGTTCCTTGATAGCATACAAACTAACAGTGGAAATGTAGACTTTTCTGCCACACTGGCAAATATTCGGGACGCCACATCACTAAAAAAGTATAAAGTTAACACATGCTTTTATATGAAAAGGCTGGTTTACATCCATAGGTAATTATGAGGTTCGATCCTAGATTAGGGATGACGTCACGATCAGTGGCATTAAGTGCGCTGTGCCTGTTATTTCAGTCCATGAAGCAATCTTCAAATATTTGTCTTGATGTTTGCCAGTAATTGTAAAATAATTATTTGTTGAAATAATAAGGTAAGGAATACAGATAATCAGAACAGTATTGTTAATGTCCAGAAAACGTTGCAATCATATTTGCGTTTCGAATGTAAAGGTCATTTGAATTCGTTACACCAGGAAACTGATTTATGATGTATAGGCATTATGCTGGCCGCTTAATGAATCGGATATGGAGGTCATTTTGACTTGTAATGAGTTTCAATCTTTGTGGGTTAAAGTGTAAAATCGGAAAATCGAAAGTGTTCACAACGCACTTTCGCAATGAATCGAGGTAAACAATGAAGGTAATAATAACAGAAACACATTGAAACGTTTGTTTTTGGTTTGATTTTGTGTTTCTTCTATCTACAGATCACGTTCCCTCTGATGGAAACCAGTGAGTAAAATGTATTTTAAATATTGACATTCAAAGGGGTTTTGCTTTGACTATGATTAATATGAATTAGTAATACAGCTCAGTTTCTTTTTGCACTCACACGATAGGTCTACCAGGATATTAAAACTCATTTTAATGATCGTCATTAACTGATGATATTTTTCAAACCTGTATGCAGGCTCTGATGACAAACTTTTTATACGAGCATTATCAAAGCATGTTTTGAAACAGTATATGCTGGAATAAATTCACAAATGAACACTTACAGATGTTCCAGACGATTCCTTCGAAGTAAACCATTCGAATACTGTCCCAATGGCTTCTACAGCCAGTAATTTGTCATGACTTGACTGATAATGTTGCGCAATGCAATACTGCTAGATACTATTTGAAAAGACTATACCTGCACCTTACACAAAGCGTCCTCATTGATGATAGGTCTTTCTGAACATACATTTATAGAAAAAAAAATCTCCATTAAATCGGCGTGTACTGTTTTCCTGTAAAAATTGCATGATTAAACGATGAACACACGTAACACGTAATAAGCACCCCAAAAGCATGACTCCGTTGTCAAGCTTTATTCTGTAAAACGATATTTTGCTAACAATTATTACAGGCCTGTAGTTCACTACACACGGACTGGAAGCGACAGGCCCACGGCTTCTGTGAGTCCTGTCTTGAACACAGTCGCAGGACCATCAGGTAAACTAAGCTTAGTGCGTGAGTGACTGCCGAGCGTGGGATCCTCGTATTCAAAACGGAAACGGAAATAAGAAATGTTAAAAGGGACAGGGCCGCTGGAATGTTACCTTTCGCGCATCGATCAATGATAATGATCGTGTCCAAAAACTAAAGAATGACAATTTGCTATTTGCTTGACTTTGTGTTTCATTGTGACAGGATGCAACTTCTTTAATGAATCAAAGTCTCGAATGAGTTTTTTTTAATACAAAATAAAACCAAGCTGATTCAATTGGACGGGTCTAATAAGGCCTCCTTACGCATTATATCCTTTCCAACAGTGATCGAAGTATATTATTCATGCTACTTTTAAAACAATATTGCCATTTTAAGAGATGCCTATTTCATGATTTTGGTAAATTTATTACAAGATGCGGGAAATATCTACGAAGAAAATACGTTCCTTCCGAGTAGCCAGCCGCCTCCTGCTGCAACACCGCCCTCTAGCAGTGGCATTCAAGCAACAAGGAACTTCCGACGTTACAATCCCGGTAATTGATTCAAAGAGTTATTTGATATAAAGTGATTAGTTAACTCCACGTTTCAGTTTATTTTTAGTGTATACACCGAAACGTTTGAGTTAAAACCTGTTTCATGTCCGATCTACCTCTGCTTTAGTGAAATACGACCTACACTGTCTTCAAATGGTGCAACTGGAAACATCATCAACATTTGTATGTGTTTTGCAGAAAGATTTTTGACATTCCACACTTCTTCAACCTATTTCAACGACTTTGGATGCTTTTGGTTTAAAAACTGATGTTCCAGTTTTCTTGTTGCCTGGCGGTTTTTTGTTTGTTTCAGGCAACAGGGCAGTGGAGACTTTTGTCCCCCCTGATCCACCGGTGGAGCAATGCGATACGCCGACTTCTAGCAACCAACAACCAGCCGCCACCACTTCTAAGGAAGTATGTTCATTAAACTAATACAATATTTCAAACAAATAGGCATTCGGGTTACATTTCCCTCAAATTACAAATGTGTATACATTTATTTGTCAAATAATCAAACTTTCCAAATGCGACGTCGTAATTTTTGCACTAAAAATCGTAATATCTACCTTTTTGTCTTGGCAGGTCCTCATTTACGCAGACGTCCATCACACCAAGACACACCCATTGGACGTCCCACCCATCCGCACGGAGCCTCCCACCCAGTATGCAGACATCGACAACTTCCTGTTATCAACTCCTGTCGAGACCCCGCCTCTTTCCAGAAATGACGCCCCCAGCTTGGGTGTAGAGGGGCAGAGTGTGGATGGTTTGGAGGACGAGGGCAAAGAAGAGAGAGCTCCGCCCCGCCCCCTTCGGGGTAACCCGATCCCTTATCTGGTACGGGATTGGCAGATGTAGGCCCAACTGTGTATGACATTGAAATGCACGCTGATTGCCGAAATGATAAGTTTGAGGATTACTGGGCGAGCAGCCCATTAAGGCCCGTACCAATCAGAGGAATATTTCAGCACAATATACACTTTCGCTGACAGAAACATTTTTAGAAAAAAAGGAGCTTTGTAATGTCACATGTAAATAGCTTTATTCGTAACAAATACACATATGTAATTTGTAAAAATGCAGAAGAATGTCACAGAAAATGAAGACACTTGTGAGGAAAAGTATGCATTACCTTTGACAACAAAATTCTTTTTCCCGTATATTTCCACGCTTGATATAAACAAACATTACAAAAACAAAAGACGGGCCTGTTAAGTTGAAAGATACAGGTGGATGACATGCATGGTGAACACGTTGTAGCTTTAAGAAATAACTGCTTGCTTTCGATGATCAGGATCTCAACATTGTCCCGCTTGCTTGTTTGTTGTTGAATAATCCTTACGTCGTGTACTTTAAAATAAGCCTTTGGAAAAAAATCGGCTGTTCAATTAGTTGAAACCGGAAAAGAAAAGAAAAACAAATCGTTACAAAACAATCAGGGTAATTTTGCGGTCCTGTGATGAATTTAAATTTACTCCATAATTATCGCGTGTAATCTGTAAATAATGTTTCTTAAATCCTGCACTGTTTAAATTTTAGTGGGCCTATTAGACAATATCCGCTTGTACAGTTAAACGTCTGTTAAACAAAAATTAAATCGTAGTGGTTGTTAACGTTGAGGTTAAATTTGGTTTATTAGTCGAACAACATAACTGTGAGTAAAGTCGAGGGGTTTTTATGTCGCAAATTAAAATAGAAAACTGTTTCAATGTTGAAGATACAAAAGTAGCAAACATTTTCATTTCAATTCAAATTATTTGTATTTTGATGCTTCCACACTAGTTCAGGATGATTTCTGTAAAATATAGAATTTCATAAAAAGTCCATGAATTCAGTCTTATATAATACGACATTTAATAAGTCATAAGAGAATATAATATTGTCGACTGCATTGTAAATACAGACTTTATTAATGCTTGTAAAAAAAGCAATATTATAATTTGCGCTATAGCTGAATGTAAAGAAGGGTCCGATGCAAATGATTTTCCACGTGAATGATCCTGCTGCTTCATATATTAAAAAAATTGTCCTTTAACATAGCCTTGGTCATGGCTTTCGTTGTTATTCGTCCATATACGCGGTAATCAATCGGCGGCCTAAACTCATAGCCGAATCAGAGTCGGGCTTACTCTTCAAATGGAGTCCAGCAACTATGTCAAAAATAACTCCCATTTTTGGAGTCAAACGACTCCGTAAAGAGTCAATTTTTACTCCTTAGTCACAATGACTCTCATGAGCTTTTGGAAGAGTCACTGTTGCGAGTTTACTGTGACTCTCCTATGGGGCTAAGGTGACTCTACTATTGGGTTAAGGTGACTCTCCTATGGGGCTAAGGTGACTCTACTATTGGGTTAAGGTGACTCTCCTATGGGGCTAAGGTGACTCTACTATTGGGTTAAGGTGACTCTCCTATGGGGCTAAGGTGACTCTCCTTTGGGGCTAGGGTGACATAGTAGCTTTACGGTGGAGTTGAAAATGACCAAATTATAGTCATGGGGTCTACTGCAAAACATTGTAGTAGCTTGTTTAATGAAGTAAATTTACCTGCAAGGCAAAAAATGCTGTCCAACAAAAACGATGGCATTTTGACGTTTGTAAAATCAGGGTGATTATACAATATAAACACCCTTTTGGAATTACTTTATTCCTACTTTTAAAACTGTACACCAAAATTGGTGTTAGAATAATTTGATTCCCAACCTGGTGTTATTGAACACCCAAATCCTTGCCTAAAATAAACACCAGGAAATAATCAAATTTTACACCATTGGTGTACAATTTAACACCACAGTTTTTGCAGTTCAGTAACTATCTTACAACACAATAATGAGGTTTGCGCCAACTTTCATGAGATCATTGATCTTTGATAATTAATGGTTCTGAAGAAACACACAGTTACACTTTTTTTTCACGGTCTCCTTCGTCTTTACGTTTAAGGAAGGAGTCGTTTGCAACATTGAGTTATCGGTAAGAACTGATATTTGGATTTATTCCAGCACGGAACGTTTCCAAGTGTGCTGGGATAATGCATCTTTAAAAGTGTGATCAGAACGTGCATAAAGGTTGGAAAAGTATCTTCAGCGATGAATATTATTGAAATTATGTTGAAAATACCTCTAGTGTTAGCGCAAAAAGAAACTGAACCGCATTATTAATTCAAATAAATTACTATCTAAGCAGAGCCCTTTTGACGATAAAACAATCAAAAAATAAAACAATCAAACCAGAAACAAAAGTCTTTATCGGTTTCTGTTATTATTACCTTCCTTTCCCAACTTGATTCATTGAAAAAGTGCAGCTTGAACTTTCGCTTTTTTTCCGATTGATGTACTTTAACCCGCACTCATTACAAAGTAGAATCACCTCTTAATTCGATGTTTAAGGGGCACGGTGTAAAGAAATCAAAAACAAAAAAATAGTAACAATTGCTTTTGAAACGCAATGTGCATTCTGGACAAACAACAATAATGTTTAGTTTTAATCTCGACAAGAAAAATATTGCAATTTCGCTTCAGGTGCTGAACTAACAGGGAACAACACACTCACTGCAACTGATCGTGACGTTTACCCTAATCAGTATTGAACCCGACCGTGCCCATATTGGTATCTTGAACTAACCACGTGGTAAAAAAGCACATGTGAGTTTATGGTTACTCTAACATATTATGACGTTAATATTCGGCTTCCCCATTAGTCAGCGCTAAGTGACAGCAAAAGCATTGTAAACAAATATGCCATGTGTACAATCAAACACTATAAAAGAAAGCTTGAGGTTCCTACGTTGGTCAAATGTCTTAGCTTGGTGACAAAAATCCCGATTGTTGTACGTTTGTGCAAGCCCAGAAGAGTTGAACATCCACATACATGCAGGATTTTTCAGCAGCTACGGTGCAAAATTACAACATAGAGGCAGAGCAATATATTGTAACGTCTCTCTGGGGTGAGAGACATCATCAAATAAAGAGTCAGATACCAATATCTTACACACACACACTAGTACTTTATTCTGGATTATTTACATCTCAGGTCAATAGAGGGCGCACTATATATACGTGTACATGTCAGGAACTCTGTCGGGGTCAGAGCCCAGATCAACAATCTAATGCATCATAATGCGGGAGCTCTGTGTAGGTCAGAGGCTCAGCTCAAGAACCTACTGGGGAAGAGCCCAGTACATCAATGACCAGAACTGCCATTTCTGTGCGCTTTATATAGACTTTTGGGTGCGCGTCTGAGCCAATGGGAGCATTGGATTCTGGTAGTTATGAATAATGCATACGTGTACAAAGGCATGGGGAAAGTTCTCGATGGGAGATTTGTACACGATTGACAGACAATCTACTGGAAGAAAGTCCGAGAGCAGTGGTTAGCGGGCGAAGTAGGATCACTCGTGGGTGCGTTACGGGGAACTGATCCTCAAGGAAAAGGGAAAGAGAATAACTTCTCGGTACATAGGCTTGTGTACAAGACTTAGTCTCTAGACTAGCTGAGAATATACACACTAATTCTATGGAGTAAAACTATGAGATGAAGGACGTAACCTGACCTCTAGCTACCGTAGGTCTCGGCCAGTGGGTTAGCGGGACACACTCGCTGTGGTGTACGGGGTCACTAAGGGGTGAATACACGGGAAGGGTTTAGCGAGCCTCATTCGCTAAATGCTCGGGGTCAATGTGGGTTGGATGCGAGGTAAGGTGTGTGAGGGGAATTCGCATCGACTCCGAGGAAAGGTGGAGGGAAAATGGCTAAGTCCTAAGTACATGTCCCATGGCGGTACATGTTCAATAGCTGTGAGTGCTACATGCATTGCGCGCTATACAATAGCGTACTGTACAATGTGCCACACCCTTGTGCGTGTGTCCAAGATTTCGTGGTTAGCTTCGCGCTGTGTGAGGGCACACAGGATCGCTGCAAGCATTACGCTGTGCACGGAGTGGAATGGATTGGTTGGGAAAGAAGTTAACTACGCAATTTGCGGGAACGCAACAATATATAGAACAGCAGAGCGGCACGCGTAAATTTTCTTCGAATGGGGCCAAGTCCATGGGCGTCGCGAGGGGGGGGCAAGGGGGGGCACTTGCCCCCCCCTGGAAAAGCAAAAAAAAAAAAAAAAAGGAAGAAAAAAAAAAAAAAAAGAAAAAAAAAAAAAAGAGGCGCGAAGACAAAGTGGTGTAAATTTAATGAGTTGGGGGGGGGGGGGCAAAATGTCCCTGCCCCCCTCTAAAACTGATAAATCGAGAATGTGTTGAGAAATACAAGCATTTTTTGGCAATTTTTTTTTTTGCCCCCCTCTAGAAAAAATCCTGGCGACGCCCATGGCCAAGTCATGAATAATTCAGTACTTTCGATCGGGCCAGTATATTCAATCATGAGAACAAAACAATGACATCAAGAACATTGTTGTTATTTAGTCAACCAGTTACATTAAAGCACAGTATTCTAGAGGAAAACAGATAAGCTACGAATACAAAGAACTCTGTTTCGAATCCATATCGCTGCTGATCAATTTCATTGATTATTTTTCTAAAATAATGTTTTATAAATTATTTTTTAAGAAAAATAGAGAACGAGAACCTAAGAGTATTGCAATGATTCCAAGGAAAAGCTGATTTTGCACGACTTGGCCCATCCCCCCTAGGAAACAACAATAAGCGAGCGGCACATTAGCAGTGTTGTCAATATATACCCTGCCCAATTTGCGACAGAGGGGCACCTATATGCACATTACGTGGTGTCTCTCAAGAATTTCTCAGATTCTAAGAACACAATGACCAACACAAACGAGAAGGGGTCCCCTGCCAATATCTTGCTACATCGGTGTTAGCAACAACAGAGCAGCAGCTACTGACTGTAAGTATCAAATGTGTGGATTGGTGGTACGATGACAGTATCAACAGTAGAGATTGCAATAAACAGGGTTTGCAATGAACTTACTCTTCAAGCGTCTCCAGGAAACGATCGCCGCAACAAAAACCAGCAAGAGTGCCACCGTGACACCGACCGCAATTAAGATCAACGTCAACTGACTCTGTTTCCATGGGTCTGAACATAAATTTAGAAAAAAACGCGTTTTAATAGTCTGATAGTCGATAATCGTTACTATGTAAATGATGCGTTTGAAATTCCTGCAATAGTTATAAAATTGACGCCTTAAATTGACTACAAAGGCAAACATAACAGTCTAAAAGTTTAAAGTCCAGTTATGGCTACGGATATCCTATTTATTATCGCCGCAGTTTTGTTCCTTTGTAAAACTTTGCTAGTGTGTGTTTAGCTTGTCGTAGTGTACAAGCATTACATTCACTGTGTGGACTTCCAGACAACAGAGGTCCACATAAACCAGGTAGCAGCGACGTTGTGTGGACTTGCCCACAACAACACAATATTTCCCCCTCTCTGAAAAACAGGTTTAGAGCCATTTTGGGTTAGGTTTATCCGTGGCAAAATAAGAAGAAACACTTAAGGCAATCGCAGAAGAAAAATGGATTGAAAGTGTTTTTACAGTGTGAGTGAAATGGTGGTTTTTTTTCAAGATTTTTTCTTAACTTCACGAAAAACAAAGAATGTCCACACAATGTAAAGTAAACATGTCTGTGAAGCAGTATGCTCAAACGGCCTTTAACAAATCTGTCAGAACACATTTTCAGTAAGCTCTAATAGCGTATGGTCAATAGTATTATTGTATGTGTTTGAATTGGGATTCAAATAGGCAAAATTCACGGGAAAATACAACCCAAGTCTTTCTTTAACTACTGATATTCATAACAGCTGGTATTTTTCTTTAAAGCTTGCTGAAAATGAAACTACAATGTATTAAAAGTTGATATCTGTTTGCTTCGGATATCCTTCCTGAAACTCTTCCTCGAACAAGGGTGGATAGGATTTTAATGCAAATGTAAACAATAACAAAAAAAGTGCATATAGTACCGGCCTACACAATTTATATGTAATAAAAAAAAAACAACAGCAGAGACTATAGCTTAGAATTTCTAGAAATTACGTTTAACGAATAACAAGTCAGTAGCTGCTGCTCTGTTGTTATTGACACCGATGTAGCAAGATATTGGCAGAGGGCCCCCCCCCCCCCTTCTCGATTGTGTTGGTCATTGTGTTCTTAGAATCTAAGGAATTCTTGAGAGACACCACGTAATGTGCATATAGGTGCCCCTCTGTCGCAAATTGGGCAGGGTATATACTGACAACACTGCTGATGTGCCGCTCGCGTATTGTTGTTTGCTAGGAGGGATGGGCCAAGTCATGCATAATACGCTTTTTCTTGGAATCATTGCAATACTCTTAGGTTGGCGTTCTCTATTTTTCTTAAATTAAAAAATAATTTATAAAATATTATTTTAGAAAAATAGTCAATGAAATTGATCAGCAGCGATATGGATTCGAACCAGGGTTCTTTGTAACCATAGCTTATCTCGTTTTCCACTAGGCTACTGTGCTTTAATGTAACTGGTTGACTAAATAACAACAATGCTCAAATTGTTTTGTTCTCATGAATGAACATACTGGCCCGATCGAAAGTACTGAATTATTCATGACTTGGCCCCATTCGTCCTGTGAATAAAAATTACGCGTGCCGCTCTGCTGTTCTATATAAATTGCTCTGCCTCTCTCTATGGTGTAATTTTGCACCGTAGCTGCTGAAAAATCCTGCATTGATGTTGATGTTCAACTCTTCTGGGCTTGCACAAATGTGCAACAATAGGGATTTTTGTCACCAAGCTAAGACATTTGACCAACGTAGGAATCTCAAGCTTTCTTTTATAGTGTTTGATTGTACACGACATATTTTTTTTTACAATGCTTTTTCTGTCACTTAGTGCTGACTAATGGGGACGCCGAATATTAACATCATAATAATATGTTAACCATAAGTAACCATAAACTCACATGTGCTTTTATACCACGTGGTTGGTTCAAGATACCAATATGGGCACGGTCGGGTTCAATACTGATTAGGGTAAACGTCACGATCAGTTGCAGTGAGTGTGTTGTTGCCTGTTAGTTCAGCACCTGAAGCAAACTTGCAATATTTTTCTTGTGGTATGCTAGTAAAATAAATTTTTATTCGTCAAGATTAAAACTAAACATTATTGTTGATTGTCCAGAATGCACAATTGCGTTCCGAAAGCAAAGGTTACTTTGTTTTTGTTTTGGATTTCTTTACACCGTGCCACTTAATCATCGATTTAAGAGGTGATTCTACTTTGTTATGACTTTCTTTTGTGCGGGTCAAAGTACATCAATCGGAAAAAAAAGCGAAAGTTCAAGCTGCACTTTTTCAATGAATCCAGGTGGGAAAGGAAGGTAATAATAACAGAAAACGATACAGACTTTTGTTTCTGGTTTGATTTTTTTTGTTTTTGTTATTCCTATTTACAGATAACATTCCCCCCGATGGAAACCAGTGAGTAAATTATGTTATAAATATTGACATCGTCAAAGGGGCTCTGCTTTGACAATAATTTATTTGAATTAGTAATGCGGTTCAGTTTCTTTTTGCGCTTACACGAGAGGTATTTTCAACATAATTTCAATGATCTTCATCGCTGAAGATACTTTTCCAACCTTTATGCACGTTCTGATCACGCTTTTTAAAGAAGCATTATCGCAGCACACTTTCAAACGCTCCGTGCTGGAATAAATCCAAATAAGAAGAAGGAAACCGTGAAAAAAAGTGTGACTGTGTGTTTCCTCAGAAACATTAATCATCAAAGATCGATGATCTCATGAAATCTGGCGCACACCTCATTGTTGTGTTGTAAGATAATTATTACTAAATCTGCTTGAAAAGACTATTAGCCCCTGCGAAGGGCGCCCCTCTAAAGAAAGGTCTTATAAGTTTAAATTAAATTTTAAAAAAATGTACTCAGTAAGGTTGCTATAACATTTATTTGTGATCTTTCATAAGGGTAGTCCGTTCATAATTATATAATGTGGTCTTCCACGGGGCCCTGGACATAAGATTACAAAGAATATAAGTAATGAGACAAAAACTAGCAGATAAAATCATTCAACAAAAGAGACATGAACGGATGTACAATTTGAACAATATAAATGTGTATATGAAAAAGACATAGACAAAAGTGCTGATTAAGACAATGGATTAAAGAGCATCATCACAAAATAAGTTTGACTTGCATTAACGAAACCGAAAAAAAATGTAAACGATAAAGACAGTAAAAATGAGTACCCTTAATATGCTAAAAAGGGTTAAGTGATAAAGAGAGTAAAAATAAGTACACTTTAGATGCTAAAGATATATATGTGCAGCTGTCCTATGCAAATCTGCAGGATTTAGGCGGTGAACAAATGCAACATAATTATAATAGTGTGGCGCTGATCGAACCGGGGCTCCCCCAAACTCAGGTCGCCCTGGCCTTCTGACTAAACCTTTGGTAAGCCTAGACGAGCGGTGATCTAGGTGACCTAGGGAATGCGTCCGTTCGGAAGGCCGTATGCCGCCAACACGTACAAAGTAGTCTCCTTAAGGGTGTTCACTTAAGGGAGGGACTCCAACTGACAGACTGAACAAACGATGAAGGAACAGACTGCTGACACCTTTATTCATCAGACAACAACGACAATCAAGTTCTTTAATTCTCTATTGGGTTCAATTAGAATGTAAGAGTTAATCAACAATAATTACTGGATGAAACGGCACCTGCGTCAAGGGTGGACTATTCGCAGCGCTCCCCCACGCTCTTTTGCGACTTACTATCAGGCAACCCCAAGTTACCGGCGGCAGGACTCCCGAGGCCCCAGTGGATACAGCCCACGAGGTAGCAACACACAGACCATAGAGCAGATCCCCAGTGTGTCTCCAGCTACTAACCTCCTGTCCTCGCCCAGTCGTCAGCACGTCAGTGCAGCAACACAACGCACACACACGTTCGTTCTCCACGAGACGCCGCAATTCACGTCCGTTCTCAACGACGCGCTGTGATCAACTCCCCTTTTAGAACGCGCGAACGGACCCAACAACAGAGGGCGCTGCGCAAGCTCGCTGCAGCTCGCGCTATAAATAACTCGCTGCAAGCACACCGTTGCGCTACAATAGCATCGATGGTATGCAAACTTCATTTTTATAACTATATATTGTTAACATATTGCAGGCCTGTATTTCACTACACACGGACTGGAACCGACAGGCCCACGGCGTCTGTGAGTCCTGTCTTGAACACAGTCGTAGGACCATCAGGTAAAGTGAGCTTAGTGCCTGAATGCCCAAGCTGTTCGTACGTCAGGGTGGCCGGATTTTCTTATCCAAGCTGAAACGGAATAGTGGTGCGGCATAGCCACAATATGCTTAAGTATTGTGCGAATTGTGATAAAAGCATGAAACTTCGCATGTTAATAATTGTAAATGCCACTTTTTCATGACCCAAATCTAAAGCTTGACTCTTGGTACCATGAAAAGAATTTTCAGATGTGGGGACATCTTATTTGACGTGAAGATACCCTTGGAAAGGTCATTGAACTTTGCATATCTTAGTTGCCGTTATTTATCATATCTTTTCGCTAAAACCCAAGCGTCAATGGTGCAAAGCATGGTATTGCACCTATTAGTTTACAGGCATGTTATAAGTTCAGACCCGACAAACAATTTTGAGGTGACCTCTGACCTCGTTTCTCCTTGAGTAGAAATATGTGGGTCTGTTTAGTAATGGAAAATGTACTGTATGTCAAGCAATATTCACTCTTGTGTGCTTATTACACCCTGCTGTATCCTGATGGACTCTGATAGCTACGTTTTTAACTTTTTTTTACCGAAACCAATGGTCACTGTAGGAGAGTGATTCTTTTCCGATAAGTCGCTTATATTCTTTCATGTTTGCGTCTGCCGTTATCAATAGGAAAATTGAGATCAGAGGTCATGGAAAAAAATCTTTGGGGTCTGACCTCATGACACGTTGTAGAATAAAAAAAATAGACCTTGGTCATTAAAAATGGCATTTGGAAGATTAAACATGAATAATAACAGCAATCAGAGTACACAAAGTTCATTGACCTCGCAAAGGTTTTCAGAGGTCAAATATGAAATGTTACATATCCGAAAATTCATATCATGACAAGAAAACCCAAAATTTAGATATGGGTAATAGCAAAATAGTGTTTGGAATAGTTAATAATCTTAATATCTATTAATAAGATATGCAAAGTTCATTGAGCCCTTGAAGGCCATCAGAGGTCAGATATGAGATTCCCTACATATTAAAATTCTTTTCATAGCATGAGCCACTTAACACAGTGACTTGGGGCTTGAAAAAAATGGATTTAAAGGGCATATTGTATAAATAACTATAAATAGAGTTAGTCCAGTTAATACAAAGGTCATTGACTTCTGGAAGGTCATCAAATGTCAATTGAGAATCTTGAATGATCTTAATTTGAAGACTGATGTTCATTTTTCTTCCATTTTTGCCTCACCTTTTTGTTTCAGGCAACAGGGCAATGGAGACTGTTCACCTCGCTGACCCCCAGGAGCAAAGTGATGTGCCATCTACCGGCAAACAACAACCAGCAGCCAATGTAAATGTCATGAATACACAACTTAAAGTTTTTAAAATAATATCACTAGTCCGATTGTACTGAAATTTAGATATTTAGTCATTCCCATCCTGGATGTTGAGTTCATGTGGTTGAATAGTCCAAAGACGTTTCATCAGCACTTTCTCCATGCTTGTGATGGCCATGAATCTTTGCCCTGTAAAATCGTATTAGAAATGGAATGGTTAATCAAGTTTAAGTGTTGACCAACAGGAATGTCATTTTTTCAAATGCGATTTTTGGGGTATTTGCATTAAAACAGTTTTTCTACGTGCTGCATTAGTTTCAGTTGGTCCATACGTACGAAGACCGCAGCTTCATAAACACACCCCCATTGGAAGCCCAGGCCATCCGCATAGTACCTCCTACCCAATACGCAGACATCGACAACTACCTGATGTCATCTCCTATCGAGACCCCGCCCCTTTTCAGATACAACGCTCCCAGCCTGTGGGAGGAGGGGCACAGTTTGGATGGACTGGTTGAAGAGGGCAGGATGGAATGGGCTCCGCCCCGCCCCCTCCGGGGAAACCCAATCCTTTCTCCGGTACGGGATTGGCAGATGTAGGTATGTGTAACAATTGCATTAAAGGGTGCGGTTTAATTTCCAAAGAAAATTCAATATCAAGTTCACCACCAAGCCCAATAAAACATTGATTTTCAGATTTCTGTAATGATCTATGAGCTACATTTACTCCATATCACGCGTAAGCTGTAGATACATTTTTTTCTTCTTCAAATAACGCTCACTGTTTTACATTTAGTAGGCTTATTTTACACAAAATGTATCGTGTTTGTAGGCCTATGTGTAGTTAGCCTTTTTATATGAAGAATGAAACGAAGTGTTGTTTTTTTGTACGTTAGTGTTGCATTTGGTTTAAGTCGAAGGACAACATATAATTATATTCATATATAAATGACGTAAAGTGGAAAAGTTTTTGTGTATAATATTGACTAAAACTATATGACAATTTTTGTAATGTTAATCAATATAGGTACCTGAATTTAAAGTTCACGGTCGGTACATTATTTTACTGTGAGTAATGTTAAAGTCGCTGTATGTCTTAATTTAAAGTATAAACAGTTATGACATAGTATTATTGTAGGGCGAAGATTGTTTGTTATAATTGTTATAACATATAACCAAACCAGTATTGGTGGAATGTTGGTGTTTGTGGCCCATGTAGTTAGCTTTTCGCAAGCAATGTTACAGTAAACTAACATTTCGCAATTGAGTGGTGCCCACTGACGATGGGTGCTGTATTTAATTAAAGTGGATTTATGTAGGAAAAAATGCATGCACCCAAATTCATCAGGACTAATCCCTTACAAAAAGCTTCTTGAAAATCCGGAGAGTGAAAAGAGTCCCTGGCCTAATACCTTGTAAATCCCTGGACAATGTCGCTACCACCCTCTCTCACCGCGTATTTGTAAATCACAGCGATCTTCAACGCACTCGTCGCCACGCAAAGTCAAGGCAGCACCGAAGAGGGCAAAGAGTTCTAGCGCTTCCAAGTTGCGTCCATTGGCCACCAGGCGAAGAATCCCGATACTTTTTCTCTTCCTGAAGGAGTACCGCCAACCAGCCCAGCAAACAGTTTGGAAATTCCATCGATGGTGTCAGCCCGTAACGTAATTCACCCAATGTTATTTCGGCGGAGACCGCCTAATTCATCCCGACGGCCCGGTGTTCTCAGCGAGTTTTAGGCCAAAAAAAAATAATAAGTCGGTCTCTGGCCAGCGCGCGCGTCGATTTTAATCATGCGCGTCGATCTTTTTTTCCCCAAAATGTCCGCGGTAGCTCCAACAGCGCCCTCTATTTCCGCACCTCCTCATTTTTTTTTACAAAGAGCACCAAGGAATGCGAAATTGCACCAAGGCAAATGATCGAAAGCACCACGGCAAATTATGGAGGACACCAATGTACATGAGTACACCAAAAAAGCAAAATAGTACCCCACCTTGTCCGTACAATCCAAGCTTGAAAAAAAAAAAAAAGCCGCGTGGCTGCGTCAATTCCGGAACTTTGGTCTGACCAGAGACCGAATATTTTTTTTTTTTGGCCTTACAACGGGCAGAGGATCATTTCCTTGGCAAGCTTCAACGGTTCCCGCCGCCGTCAGCGGGTCTTTATCGGCCCTTACCGGTGCTGTCCAATGGATTACCTTCGTTCTCCGTTGCTGCAGTGGCTAGCCCACGCATTTCCCAAACGTATTCACCGTGTGTCAACTAAGTTTACTCAGCATTCCCTGATGTTGAGCATGCGCAGATACGTGAAGCGATCTGTTTTATTTCAGGGCTTGAAAATTGAGGGCATTTTACGGAATTATAACAACCTAACATATGGAATTTCGTGTCTCGTTTGGGCGCCTCCATCGGTCAATTATAGACACGACGATATATACTTTGGCGCTGCTTTGTTTTTAGTGTCATTTTACAGTACAGATGTTAACTCGGTTTTGCAAATATTATAATCTGAAGATAATTTGGATTCATAATATGTAAATATCTCAGAGTTTTATTTTAGTATGTACCCCCCCCCCCCGAAGTAAAGCTTACTACTTCTTAAGACAGTTAATTAAAAGTCTAAATATATATTGATAAATGCAAAATGAAATCGAAATTGCACCAAGCAGTCAAAGAAAACTATCCAAGAAACACATATTAATTTCTGTATTTTACCAAACCCCCTATACTTTTCGTCCATGTCTGGTGTCGATTGCAGGCTGGATTACACGTAAAGTGTAAGGCTCTTCGTGATAACGCCCTCTCCCGGCAGTGGACTATCGCCGCTCAGGCATATTATCGCGTATCTATAACAACGTCTTGACCCAAGACTACTTCAAAACCAAGAGTTACCAAAACTGAGGGATGGGGGGGGGGGGTGAATGTGCAGATTAATATGTTTTCGTTGTTTCCGTACATGGCAGTAAGTCTATGAGCACACCTTATCCACCATTAAGCACAGCTTTGGATTCACAGCTTTGGATTCACAGTCGAATAGAAGACCACAGACTGAAGAGTCTGCGATTCAAGCAGTTATCATCTCGAGAT
This sequence comes from Patiria pectinifera, assembly GCA_029964075.1. Taxonomy (NCBI): domain Eukaryota; kingdom Metazoa; phylum Echinodermata; class Asteroidea; order Valvatida; family Asterinidae; genus Patiria; species Patiria pectinifera. The sequence continues at coordinate 22,954,858 of CM057150.1, read as the reverse complement.
AAAGATGTTTTTCTTTTTGTAATTTGCTATTTGCTTTTAAAATGCAAATGTGACATCGGACGAAGGCAAAATTCACTGACGTTGAGTAAAACTGGTGCAGCGCGCTGTGCGTCGTATACTGTACGACGGGGTCACAGCCGGGTCAAGTCAGTGGACAAAACACAGTCAGGTATGTGAACATTTTAGTGCATCACGCCATGCGTGTACACCACTGCCTTGTGAGGTACCGGAAAAATGGGAGGTACACAAGGAATGCCCACCGACTTAAGTCTGTGGGCAAATATATCTATTTCGTGAAAAACTTGGTACCCCACAAGTTTTTTTCAGGAAATAGATATATGAATTTTACTCAAAAACTAGGAATTTCCAAGGTGGGTTGATCCGTAGCAAATGGAAGAGTTTTAGAAAAGGGATATTAAGTCCGAATTTCAGCCCAGGAAAGTAACTATGGTTAAAATAAGAGAGTTTGGACATAAGCGTGAGACGTTGCAAAATTTTAGTACACGAGAACAAAGGAAGTACCCCACTTCTATGCCTATGTAAGCGTATGCGTACCTGTACAGAAAAAGCAGATACATTTACGAATGGCTTCGCCTACGGGTGTTCCCATAGGAACGTTCCGTTGGGAACGCATTAGACAAGTAAGCCCGTGTTCCAGAATCATCAAACGTTCCTCGGAACGTTCCTTTTGGAAACGCTCGGTGTTCCCATTTAAGAACACGCGCAGTGGGAACAGCGCGTGTTCCCAAAAAGACCAATCAGCGTTCCCAGTGGAACTTTCCGAGCGTTCCGACTCATGAGACGTTACCTAATACTGAAGTGCAATAGAACAACTTTGGTTTTCACGAACCAAACGCGAATTTTACGCATATTTTACACGAATCAAACGCTTGCCGCTGCCTTTTACTGTGTATTGGAGTTCCAATCTTGAACATAAATACCTGCACAAGGAACACGTTTACGTCTTGGAGTGACTGTTATGTTAGAAGCATTGATTTTTTTAGTAAGAGGCTCTGTGGCAGCTACATGTACGTTGTATCTCTTTGCCCTGACAATGCACTCTGGATGGCTTTTTGGAACTAAAGCTCCTATATTCTCTTTCCGGAAATAAACATCCTCTTACACTTTCAGTTCTGGTATATTTGATCAAAGTGTTGGTTTTTATAATATGTAGCGCTGCATAGGCAATACTTATTCTGAACAATTCTTTTCTGAATAGTTGTAACACAGTTTTCTTTTCTGCACAGATTCACGTGACCCTAGCCCTTCAGGACTTTCGTTGTCAAAATAAGGCCCAAAAAAAAAGTCTCCGGTTTCTGGTATGCGCTCGCGTCGCTGTAGCCATGCGCGTCGGCAAAATGAAAAAAGGTTTTTTTTTCAATGAATGATGATGTCTTAAAACCGCCGAACTTACTGGTTTGACTGGAATTCTGCTGCTGCACAATTTTAACGTGTTTTTAGATTGGGTGATGGTCGAGAATAAGCGTTTTGTGTGCCTCTCTTGACTCCCATACATTTGCACTAAGTTTAGTCGGACACCTTTTGCAGTATGCAGCCGACATTTGAAGCAAACAAATCAGGTAAAAAAAAAAAAGCCGCGTCGCCGCACCACTTTTTGGGCAAGCTCCATACCAGAAACCGGAGACTTTTTTTGTTTGCCTAATACGTGATAACTACTTATTTAGCCATACACAATTATTATTTATGTTTCAAAAGCCATCGACATTAGTTTCGCCTGTGACTAGCTTGAAATGAAAGAAAAACTATCGCGTAATGTCCCTTTATATTTAAACTTGACTTCGTTACTGCAACGCGTAGGGGTTGCTTTCAGATTTGGGGACCATCCGACGTAACTGACGCTCTTCAGAAATGAATCCGTTGTACGCGTTGATTTGTATCTTCGTGTTTGGTGCCGCATGTCACCTTTCTTGTGGTAAGTCGAATAATACACAAAATATTTTGAATAGTAGTAACACAGTTTTCATATTGATTGTTAACTCCTATTGGATCTATAGTAATAAGTCAACTGTTATTCTAACGACAAAAGACTGTAAATAAATTCCACAAAAGGATCATCCATTTCTTAAATCCCTATGAACATTCACGGATGAGGGAAATTTTGTCTGATTTTATGATGATTTTATCGTATTTTTTCATAGAGACGATTTTGACAGCCGTCGAGGGAGAAGATGTGGAGTTGGAATGCAAAGCACTTGACTGGGCTGTGACTCCACCGTGCAGTGGTCCAGCTTACGAATTTGAATGGTTTGTAAATACGTCAACCCTTGTCAAATGTAATTATACAAATACCATTGCGGGGTATACGCCTGTACTTAACAAGAAAAGTGGGGCTTTGACGATCCCGCATGTTCCTCAGTCCTTGAATGGCACAAAGTTCCACTGTCAAGTGTTTTACGGAGGAGGGAACAACATATCTGGCATACAACTCATTGTGTTTAATGGTAAGTATTTCTAATATATTTTTCATGCTTACATTTTTCGTGTTTACATTTGTTTACATTAGTTCTTGTTGCCTAAATGTTTCAAATGTCGGCAAGCAATCTATTAATTCTTTACAGGGAGTTATTCTTACGGTTGAGATAAAATTGATGAAAAGGCTGAACAGAGGGAAGTGTTTTTTACAGGAGCACATTAAAAATATTTAGAATGTTTGACAAACGTCCCTTCCATCTTAAAATAAACGAACATAGCAGTGTTAGACACTTTTAACAGGTGCAACATGCATTCCCTCCATTGAACTGTGGAATATGAACAAAAGACAGATTGGAAAAAGGGATAAAGCTTGCCCCTAGCGTCAAATGCGGTCCATGTGCCCACCCTTCCCCGCATTTTCGAGTTTGCACTGCCGACTAGCCGTTTGGTCTCCCTGAATATTTACAATTTAAACAAAGAGGATATTGCTCTTCCGAAATTAGGAGGAGGTAGAATTCACCCCAAGTCTTTTTTTATGGCGGCGTGTCGGTTCATTTATCGTTAAAGCTTGCAAAACATAATTATTTCTCATTTATACTTGATATTCATATGTGCAGGAATGGGAATTACTGAGACGACGTCCATGTTCAACGGGATAATAGGAGGAGGTATCGCCTTGGAATGCTTCATCAAAAGTGTTCCATTCGGCTTTCCGAATATTAACTTCAAGTGGTTGCTTGGAAACAAACCCTTGCAAGATGTGTGCACAGAACAGGACAGCACTAAGACAGGGAAGTATGACTATCACCATGACAACCACGGTTGCAACTTGACGATTAACGATCTCGAGTTAACTGACGAGGGGCGCTACAGATGCGAAGCTCAATATTCGGCTACGACGGTGTGGAAAAATTCAACCTTGACTGTTAATGGTAAGTTCAAACTGGATCTAACTGTTTTTATTGAAACAACTGGTCTTTCAGGGATATTTTTTTTTATTGGCAACCGTTATGTTGGATTACACATACACATTTTGTTTTGCATATAAGTATTCAAAATACCACAAACAATGATCCCAAGCTAAAACATAAGAAAACAAGCAGTTCTAAAAAGGAGATTACATTATAAACATCACAGCTTTTTTTTTCAGGATAAAAAAAAGAAAAGGTGTAGGCCTATGCTGTTGATATATTTGCGCTACGAAATCTACGTACGTTTTCAAGATCAAAAAAGCAGGACGCGAAATTTTGTTTGTGTACTTGATGTTATTAAGAGATATTTTTGAAATAATTATTATAAAGGGAAGACCAAATCATAAGCAACCGAAAAAGATAAAAATGTTCGATAGTTTTTACTGCGAAGTGGTCAAAAATGTCTTTGAATGAGTAATGAATAACTTCAAATGCGATTATCTCGGGATAAACGTTTGTCCAATTTAGAGGGTTTTTTTTTCATTTCGTGAGCAAAGCGACGCCTCGTGTGACGTCATCGGCACATAAAATTAAAATGTGTTTAAAACTTGACGGTGTGCACGCGTGCCTCCAATAAACGTGCCTCCAATGTAAACGCGTGCAACAGATTTATGAGGGTCCCCCTTCCCCGTTTCCGCTTTCTAAGCTACATTAGTCGTCCAAAAAGTCCAAAAAGTTTTTCAACACAGCAGTGGTTCTCGAAGGAGGCGTTAACTGGACGTCTGATCTGTGTGTTCCAAAATCTGACCGATATCTCTGTTTCTTATCAAATGTAGCAAGAACATAGGAGGTATTTCTACGGAGCTGCATACTGGCCGTATCGTTGAATTTACCCGGCCGGGCGTTCTCAGAACAACTTCACTGTTCAGACGATGTCACTTCACATGGTGTATGGGCAAGACTGTTATCGTGGGTTAGGCAGGTCCCGGTCCTTTTCCAACTATGACCAACGAACAGAACAAACAAGAAGACTCGAATGTTAAACTCAAGTACCCACTGTTTGGGGAGTGCTGATCAATGCTGATTTTCTACTCAAGTTCTTTCATTATTATTGTCGTTCTTGCTTGTCCTGTCCTGATACAAGTTGTAATGCTTCTCTGCAGTGCCACCCAAAGATGTGCACATCATCAACGCCACTACCGGCGAAGTTTATAGCGGAGACGTGTACATCGGACCAGGCAGCGACCACAACTTCACCTGCCTGGCCAAAGACACCAAACCCCCGGCAAAAATCACCTGGACATTCGCTGGAAAGAACACAAGCGGAGAGACGAGGGTAGTCGGGACGAGATTGCATAACACCAGCAGCACGTTTACCGTGCCGTCGTTTCAGCCTGGTCAGCGGGGGAATCTAACATGCACGGCAACTGGGGCGGGGGAAAAGGTGGTCACGAATATTCGGTTGCTCAGCCAACATCAAGAAACAGGTACTGTTTTTTGTCTTTGTGTCATTTCTGCTTTTTTACCCAACGCTGTTCCTGGCTTGTGTGGATAAAACAAAATACTGTAGGAGGGGACAAAACATGTCATTTTATTCTGAAATAAATACATATTGATATGTTTGGCAAATATTCGAAAACGCAACTGCTAATTTTGTATCGAATAGCCTGTAATAAACATCAAGCATCCTGGGAAATCGATGTTGCCTGGTATTATGCCGTAATGTTAAAATATGTACTTACAATAACGATGGTTTGGACAGAGGCATCGCTGTTAGAACGACCTTGTTAAAGATTACATGTTAACGGGCGCAAACACAGCTGCTATATTGGCCTCGTGCATATGCTTCGTTGCGAACATGTTAGGCGTAGGGCCTACGCATTATGCACTTTTCCCATCCAGGTGTTGTGAAACTGATCCTCTGTATTTTGAATGAATGCGTTGCTACCGTGTCGTTACTTTGTAGGAATGCCAAAGCTATTACAAAGGTCGGATTAAAAAAGAATTCTTTGGGTTTAAGTCTGAATTGCAATTGTGACTGTATTGTCACCTGCAACATTGAAATTAGATATTAGATATTAGTTTTCTCAGTATTTTAGCGTATGTGATTTTCTTTGACATTTTATTTTGAATCTGATTGGCGTATTAAAGATGAAAGGGGGGAGTTTGAAACTACAGAGCCATCTCAAACCGACAACAGAGATTCCGGATCATCAATTAACACACCGAGTGAGTTTATTTTTCAACTTGATTTGCGACTCACGCTTTACACTCATTAATGGTCGGCCAACTTTATCAACTTGGGATATAATCGCGGTCAATTGGGTAAATTTCACAAAAAGGTTAGAACTCTGATTGACCAATCAAATTAGTCGTTTAGGCAGAAGGTTCCAGCTTAACTTGCAAGGTTTAGTAAAAGTAGATGTTGCATGAAAACATTGGAGTATTTTTTTGAGGTGTTGTTAGCTCTTATCTTCAATGGTGTTTCGATTGATCTATAACAGGTAGAGTATAGATTCGTGCTGCTGAAAATAATGAAATCGGTGTATATAGACAAACTGCAAACACCTTTTTTCATTGGGATTAAGAGTCAAAATGTTAATGGTCATGTTTGATTTGTTAAAATTTAATTTTTAGGAACCATAGGCTGCTATTGGTTGTTTTAAAGCGTGTTTATAGACATTGAAGGCCCACATATGCAATTCTTTCTGTACGTTTTAGTTGCTTTTACTTTGCATTCATTTTGTGCCACGTAGACGTCGACCCCATTTCCAAGAAGTGTTTCCGGATAGCTAAAGCACTGCGATATCATCTAATAATACAAAATAGTTTCTGTTTCAGTAAGCCTCAAGATAACGCAAGCTTAGAAACATTAATATTTATAGGATGACTTCGTTTGAATTTACAAATGACATTTTTCCTCTTTGAATCCCAATTAATAAAACAAACACAGTATTCAAATCTACCAATATCAGGCTGCTATTTTGTATCAGGACAGTAAGGACCATTTTGTGTTGCGACAGATTTGTTGTGGCCTCTAAAGCAGCTTGTCCGACACAAATTACGATAAACTAAACTTACAGACATTTCCAATAAGTTGAATTTATAAACAACCAAGAAAAGTGGTGATAACACTTTGATCTACTCGATTGTTCAATTGTCCTTTGAAGTTAATATACAGCGACAGACTGATTTGAAACCTGTAAAGATTTTTTTAATCGCATCTTTACATTTTATATGCAGACCCCTCGATGCAGAGTCAGATGCCTTTGATCTTCATTGCAGTTGGTATAGCAGCTGCACTTCTGCTTGTTCTTGTAGCGGCGATTGTCTTCTGGAAACGCCAAAAGGGTTAGTGTTTTTTGGCAAACCCGGTTTACTGTAAGCCCTGCTTTTGATATTGGCTGTCTTACTACCGAGCTGTCGTACTGTCATACTGCTGTCATACTCGTACTGTAATCATAGTTGGACTTACTGCCAGACAGTAGTTGCTGCTATTCCTGATATACTGCTGCTGCGCTGCCATTCTGCTACTTTGAGGAACTGCTGCTGGGGAAATGCTGCAGCGTTAATGATCAGTTGTAGCTGCTAGCAATAATTTGTTGATTTTCATTACCTTGGACTTATGTATTGTGTCATCAATTTGATACAACTGACCTACGTAGGAACCTCAATTTTTCTTGTATAGTATACGAATTAACGGTGGACAATCAGACTTTTCTGCCACATCGGCAAATATTGGCCAAATATTACAGTAAGTGTGTTGTGCCTGTTAGTTCAGCCTATCAAGCAATCTTTAAATGGTTTTCTTGGTGTTTGCCAGTAATAAGTGAAAAATATTTTTGTTGAGATCAAAGCTAAGGAAAATGGATAATCATGCAGAACAGTATTGTTGATTGTCCAGAATACACTGTAATCGTAATGCGTTTCGAATGGAAAGGTCATTTGGAATTCGTAACACCAGGAAACAGATTTATCCTATATAGGCTTTATGGCAGCAAAATAAAACGAATAGGGAGGTGATTTCATTTTTTAAGAGTTTCATTTTGTGTGCCTTAAGTGTAAAATCGGAAAATCGAAAGTGTTCGCATTGCACTTTCGCAATGAATCAAGGTAAACAATGAAGGTAGTAATAACAGAAACTGATTGAAACGTTTGTTTTGGTTTAATCTACAGATAACGTTCCTTCCGATGGAAACCAGTGAGTAAAATGTATTTTAAATATTTACAGTCAAGGAGGTTTCGCTTTGACAATGATATATTTGAATTAGTAATGCAGGTCAGTTTCTTTCTGCACTTACACGATAGGTCTTTTAGGATATTAAAACTCATTTTAATGATCGTCATTACTGAAGTTATTTTTAAAACCTGTATCATGCATGTTCTGATGACAAACTATATACGAACAGTGCATGCTGGAATGTATTAAACAAATGAAAACTTACAGATGCTTTAAACGATTCCTTCGAAGACAGCCCTTCGATTACTGTGCCTATGGCTTCTAGAGTCATTAATTTGTCATGGAGTGACTGATAATGTCGCGCAATCTGGTGCAATACTCATGCTTGTAATATAACTGCCATATACTATTTGACAAGACTAGGCACCTTACACAAAGAGTCCTTGTTGATGATAGGTCTTTCTGAAGTTACAATAATAGAAAAATAAATTCTCCGTAAAATCGCCATGTACTGTTTTCCTGTAAAAACTGCTTGAATTTTGCCGACGAACACACGTAACATGTAACAAGCAAACTGTATAAGCTTCAATTTTCATATCGTTATTTTGCTGACATGCTAATTGCAGGCCAGTAGTTCACTACACACGGACTGGACCCGACAGGCCCACGGCGTCTGTGAGTCCTGTCTTGAGCACAGTCGTGGGACCATCAGGTAAACTAAGCTTGGTGCCTGAGCGCCGAGAGTGGGATCTTCGTATTCAAAATTAAAACGGAAGTAGGAGATATTTAAGGGACAGGGCCGCTGGAATGTTACCTTACGCTCATCGAACAATGACAACGATCATGTCCAATAACTAAAGGATGACGATTCGCTCTTTGCTTGACGTTGCGTTTCATTGTGACATGATGCAACTTCTTTATTGAATCAAAGTCTCAAATGAGTTTACTTTTTAATACAAACTAAAACCAAGCTGATTCAATTGGATGGGTCTAATAAGGCCTCCTTATTATATCCTTTCCAACAGTGATCGAAGTTTATTATTAATTCTACCTTTAAAACAATATTGCCATTTTAAGAGATGCTTATTTCATGATTTTGGTAAATTTATTACAAGATGCGGAAAATATCTACGAAGAAAATACGTTCCTTCAGAGTAGCCAGTCGCCTCCTGCTGCCACACCGCCCTCTAGCAGTGGCATTCAAGCAACAAGGAACTTCCGACGTTACAATCCCGGTAATTGAGTCAAAGAGTGATTCGATATAAAGTGATTAGTTAACTCCACGATTCTGTTAGTGTACACACCGAAACGTTGAGTTAAAACCTGCTTCATGTCCGATCTACCTCTGCTTTATTGACATACGACCAACACTGTCTTCAAATGGTGCATCCGGAAACATAATCAAACATTGTGTGTGTTATGCAGGAAGATTTTTTACATGCCACACTTCTTCAACCTATTTCAACGACTTTGGGTGCTTTTGGTTTAAAAACTGATTTTCCAGTTTTCTTATTGCCTGGCTTTTTTTTAAGGCAATAGGGCAGTGGAGACTGTTGTCCTCCCTGGTCTCCCGGTGCAGCAAAGCGGTATGCCGACTACCAGCAACCAACAACCCGCCACCATTATTTCTAAGGAAGTATGTTAATTAAAAATGTATATATTCTTACCAAAGTTACCAAACAAAATATGCATTCTGGTTACATTTCCGTGAAATTAAAAATGTGTATACATTTCTTTATCAAATAATCGAATTTTCCAAATGCGACGTCGTGATATTTGCATTAAAAGCAGTCATTTCTACCTATTTATCTTGGCAGGTCCTCGTGTACGCAGACCTCCATCACACCAAGACACACCCATTGGACGTCCCGCCCATCCGCACAGAGCCTCCCACCCAGTACGCAGACATCGACAACTTCCTGATATCAACTCCTGTCGAGACCCCGCCTCTTTTCAGAGACGACGCCCCCAGCTTGGGTGTAGAGGGGCAGAGTGTGGATGGTTTTGAGGAAGAGGGCAAAGAAGAGAGAGCTCCGCCCCGCCCCCTTCGCGGCAACCCGATCCCTTATCTGGTACAGGATTGGCAGGTGTAGGCCCAACTGTGTATAAAATTATATTGAATTACATGCTAATTGCCGAAATGATAAAGTTGAGGATCACTGGGCGAGCAGCCCATTAAGACCCGTACCAATCAGAGGAATATTTCACCACAATATAAACTCTCGCTGACAGAAATGATTTTAGGAAAAATGGAGCTTTGTAATGTCGCATGCAAATAGCTTTATTCGTAACAAATACACATATTTAATTTGTAAAAATGAAGAAGAATGTCACAGAAAATGAAGACACTTGTGAGGAAAAGTATGCATTACCTTTGACAACACAATATTTTTCCCGTAAATGTCCACGCTTGATATAAACAAAAATTACAAAAACAAAAGACGGGCCTGTTCAGTTGAAAGGTACAAGTGGATGACATGCATGGTGAACACCCTGTATCTATAAGAAATAACTGTTTGCTTTCGAGGATCAGGATCTCAACATTGACTGCTTGCTTGTTTGTTGTTGAATAATCCTTACGACATGTACTTTAAAATAAGACTTGGAAAAATCGGCTGTTCAATTAGTTGAAACCGGAAGAGAAAAGAAAGAAAAATCGTTACAAAACAATCAGGGTAATTTTGCGGTCCTGTGATGAATTTAAATTTACTCCATAATTATCGCGTGTAATCTGGGAATAATGTTTCTTATATCGTGCACTGTTTCAATTTTAGTGGGCCTATTAGACAATATCCGCTTGTACAGTTTAACGTCTGTTAAACAAAAATTAAAACGTAGTGGTTGTTAACGTTGAGGTTAAATTTGGTTTAAGTCGAACAACATAACTGGGAGTAAAGTCGAGGGGCTTTTATGTTATATTATAAATTAAAACTGAAAACTGTTTCAATGTTGAAGATAAAAAAAAGTAGCCAACATTTTCATTTTAATTCAAATTATTTGTATGTTGATACTACCGCACTAGTTCAGGATGAATTCGGTAAAACATAGAATTTACAGAAATAGTTTTAAGAAAAAAAAGAGCTTTGTAATGTCACATGCAAATAGCTTTATTCGTAGCAAATACACATATTTATTGTGTAAAAATGATCAAAAAAAATGAAAACACTTGTGAGGAAAAGTGTTTTCACAGTGTGCACCCAGGAACCACAAATTTATAATTTTGGTTTTCTGAATTCTGAATTCAATCCATGAAATCAGTCTAATATAATACAACATTTAATAAGTCATAAAAAGAATATAATGTTGTCGACTGCATTGTAGATATAAACTTCATTAATGCGTGTAAAAAAAACAATGTTATAATTTTCGCTATAGCTGAATGTAAAGCATAAACAGTAATGACTTTGTCATGTTAATGGAAGGTGTTTGTTGTTAATGTAACGCATTTTGTTTATCATGACAAGAGGGCGGCATTTAAAGTCATGTAATGTGATGCTGTCCTCGCTTGGCTAGGTATTTTTTACATCATGCCCACCTCGATTTAAGCACGTTGTTTTTTCCGTTGGGTCTTAAAATGTAGCTGTTTGGATATCCTCTTTATTTACTTGTAATAAGAAGTTGCAAGAGTGTTTTTGCAGACAAATTTTAAGGTATATATTTTGAATATTTTGTTGAATTTTGGACGGATATTCCTTGGGCTATGATAGGGCCTGGGTGTGTCAGCGTGACATGGCGGCTTTGTTAGCCCGGTCTTAAATTTCGTGAATTTTGATTACGTTTGGGACAAAAGTAAGTATTGAAGTCGCAAAAGGCTGTTTTACAACTCCTTGTCATGGAAAGTAAGGCGATCGCGACTAGTCTGGTTATTTTTGACAATTTTATGTGAGTGCATGTATGTCATTGTACATGGATAGCCAACCTGGCTGTTAATTTTATGAGATTTTCTGACGTGTCTGAGCAATTCTCCTGGACATTATTTTATTTGGGCAAGTGTGGAATTTGTATTTTTGTTTGTGCATTTCTCATAAGCCCCATTCTTTGGTTTATGCAAATCAATTTGGGTGTGGTATAGGGAAATCTTGGGTGCTCATATCTTCTGTTAAAATGGGCTTTATTCCCAACTTGATTGGTTCTTGCCAGCAGCTTGGCGTCTGTTTGAGCCAGACGAGTCAAATGTTTGAATTGTTTTTTAAATCTGTATTATTCTGTCTGGATTGGTCACCAAAGGTGGATCCAGAGCATTTTTTTTGGAGGGGGGGGGGGGGCAGGGGGGAGCCAACAAAAACATATGGTCCCCCAAAAAATGGGTCTCAAAAATTATGGCGTGGGGTTCGAGGCCTGCTTAAGGGCCCCAAAAATATGTTGGATTCTAAATGCTCTTTGGTGCGAGCTGAGGCAATTTCGATCCACTTTAACCAAATCTTTTTAAGGAAAAGATGGTGGTGTACGCAGTGCCTGCCATTATTGCGACGTCACTTAAAAAACAAATGGAAACTTTTGGGGGGGGGGGGCCCCCTTGCCCCCCCCCCCCCCCCATTCGTCTCTGATGGTGGCTCAGCTCCAAATTGTAAATGTTTTAAATAAAAGTTTTGATTTTGTGGTGATTTAATTTGTATTTATTAAATTGCACCTGTGTATTAATTCAATTAAGTGATTACTTTTCTCGAAAAATTAACAAGACAGGAGCTTCACTCCTCTAATTTGGGATTTCGTTTAATATTATTACCGAAGCACATGTTTGTATGCTGAAAATCAATTGTTTTTGCAACTTCTATTCCTCAGGTTAGGAAGTTTGTAAGGATTTTTTTAGCGGTTGATAGTCGCCATCCTTCCCCCTCGGCACGCTACAATGACATAAAACCCCACCATTGTTGATAGATTGTCGGTGTGTTGCACTTGTGTAGATATTGTAACTCGTCAATTGCAAGCAATAAGTGCGGCATTTAAAACCAAACAACTATAAACTGTAAAGGAAGATTCTGGACTATTCTTTTTTTAGTTTTTATCAGGAAACATTAGAGGCAATGCTCCACATTGTTTGTTTGTGAACCACCTGGTTTCAGACGCTCTAAATTGTTTTTTTTTTAAATACCTCAAAATATAACACAAATTGAAGATTCGTTACAATAAAATATATACATAAATTAAATGTTTTGAAGAGCGTGCACGGCCGCTTTAGCCCGGGCAAAAGACAGCGCCCTCAGTGTTAAAAAAAAAATCCGTTGCGCGGAGCTTCGGCTTAAGAGGGCGTCGTTTGGTGACAAATTTGGGGTCAATTTTCGACGCGCATCCCTACTTCTGTTTTTTAAGGGGAGATCATCTTTGGATGGAAATTTCTCCTAAAAGTCATCAATTAACTCCCCATAAATTGAAAAGAAAATGAAGATGATGAAATTAGCTTTAGTTTGATGTGTGTCTTGAATACCTTGGACACTTGTCAGTATTTTTCCTGAATCTTTGAAGTGGGGGTATTTATCATTGGGGCCTATGGCAATTTCTTTACTGGTTTGCAACCCTAGACGTTGCTACTGACAAGTCCGTTGGCATTATTGGTTGGTTGTGATAGCGCCCTCTCGCGTCGGCAGTTATCGCGGCGGCGGGTTATCGCGAATCAAACCATGCAACATCTAGCCCCTAGACTAGCAAAACCGTAGACGCCCTCCGCCCTTCTGAAAAAAAAAGTTACACTTTCAATCCTGGTAAACTGGTCAAGCTTTTGATGTCCGTTACTTGATAAACGCACCGACAACTGGATAGGCAATCATTATTGTAATACCTGCCCAGAGTCACGTGACCCTATATAAGATATGGTCACAATAATACGTGATAACTACTTAACCAGCACCGTACAAACACATATTTGTATTTTTATTTTTGTTTGAAGCCATCAACGTTGGTGTTGTTCGTGACAAGCTGGAATTAAACATAAGTTGACCACCATTTCCCTATTTTGGTTTCACTTCTTTCTAATTGCTGCAACGCATTGGATTTGCTTCACTTATTTTGGGACTGACAGAAGACTGAATCTCTTCAGAAATGAATCCGTTATACGGGATGATTTGTATCTGCGTGTATGGTGCCGTGTGTCACCTTTCTTGCGGTAAGTCAAATTATGTCAACGATATTTTGAAGAAAACAAAAAAGCTGTAATGATCTTTCTTGTTGAGTTGATAGTTATTCCCACAAAAAGGAAAACAATTCCACAAAAGGATCATCGATTTCGAAAATCACGATGAACGTTCACAAATGGGAGCATTTTTCTCTGATTTGGGGAACTTATGTCGTATGTTTTCATAGGGACGATTTTGACAGCCGTGGAGGGAGAAGATGTGGAGCTGGAATGCAAAGCACTTGACTGGGATGTGACTGCACCGTGCAGTGGTACAGTTTACGGATTCGAATGGCATGTAAATGCGTCAGCGATTGCCATATGTACATATACAGCGACAATTGCTGGGTATACGGCTGTACTTAACAAGACAAGTGGGGCTTTGATGATCCCGCATGTTTCTGGTTCCTTGAATGGCACAAAGTTCTACTGTCAAGTGTTATCAGGAAGAGGAACCAGCAATTCTGAAGTAGAACTTATCGTGTTTAGTGGTGAGTATACTTATATTATTCATGCATATAAAAAAAAAACTCGGAAAAAGGGGAAGGAACACCATGTAGGATAAGTGCGCCAGCCCTTTCAAAGTTTAAACTGAAGGCAGACCAGTTGGTCCAACCGCCCGCCCCCTCCCTGTATTGTTTCTGGATCCTGGATTCTGGATGTTTGTTCTTTTCTGATATTGTCGCGCGTGATTGTTTATCGCTTCATCATTCCTCTTGCCCAGTCATTGGAATTTTAGACTTTATTGCAGCGTTTTAATACGAGCATTATACAATTAGGACAAAACGTGGTATAAATGGTCATGTATTAAACACACGCGTGTAACCACATACATGCGCTCTATCTTTCCATGACGTTGCATTTTCGAAATCAGAAAGCCAAATCAAGCCGAGACATTTTTGTAGCCGAGCCTAGGATCGTTTATTCTTATATTTGGCAAAACGGAACAACTATTCATTATAATATCATGGGTTGCTCCTAAATACAGGAATAGGAATTACTGAGACGACGTCCTTGTTGAACGGGATACTAGGAGGGGGTATCACCTTGGAATGTTTCGTCAAAAGAGTTCCATCCGGCTTTCCCAATATTACCTTCAAGTGGTTGCTTGGCAACAAACCCTTGCACGATGCGTGCACAAATGAGGGCAGCACCAGTGCGGGGAGGTATGACTATCACCATGACAACCATGGTTGCAACTTGACGATTAACAACCTCAAGTTAACGGATGAGGGGCGCTACAGATGCGAAGCTCAATATTCGGCTACAACGGTGTGGAAAACTACATCCTTGATAGTTAATGGTAAATAGAAACTTGATACAGCTGTTTTTAATCAAAACACAATCTTCTTATGGTTTACTTGCTTTTGATGTGGCACCATGTTCACTTGAAGGTTGTATGTGCGCATACTCAATGCTATCATTACCACTATGGTGCTTAAAACTTGCCGAAAACGCGCGCGCCTCGAATAAACGTAAATACTGTTGCAGGTTGTTTAGCCAGGTGGCAGACGAAAGACTGAGTTCGGTCAATAAGCATGGAGAAGTGATTTATGAAGCGTAATAAATCAGATTGTTTCATGTTGCATGGGATTGAGTGCGTTTGCTTTATATTTGCGTTAAGCCGATGCGGCAAGCAAGGACCCGGCGTAGGGGTACGTTACAATACTATATGGAGGATACTGTTCAAACGCAGTCGCTGAACATGATGTAGTCGTATGCGCTAGACTAGACTGTGGGTTAGGCAGGTACCGGCCCATTTGCGACATTGACTACACTGAACCAGGACTCGATTGACAACTTGAAGTACATGTCGATTTTTGGGTGTTGCTGAATGATGTATTTCTACTAAAGTTCCTTCATAACTATTGTCGTTCTTGATCGTTTTATCCTGATGCAAGTTGTAATGCTTTTCCCGCAGTGCCACCCAAATATGTGTACATCATCAACGCCACTACCGGCGAAGTTTATAGGGGAGACGTGAACGTCGGACCGGACACCGACCAGAGCTTCACCTGCCTGGCTACAGACACCAAACCCCCGGCAGAAATCACCTGGACATTCGCTGGAAAGAACACAAGCGGAGAGACGAGGGTAGTTGGGACGAGATTGCACAACACAAGCAGCACGTTCATCGTGCCGTCGTTTCAGCCTGGTCAGCGGGGGAATCTGACATGCACAGCAACTGGGGCGGGAGGGAAGTTGTCTACGGGTATTCTGTTGCTCGGCCACTATGGACAAACAGGTACTTTTATTATTATTTTTTTCTCTCTGCCAGTTCTTTGTGTTTTTATCCTCGTTTTCCTTAGCCCATGTATTCTTGAAAATCGTCGCAGAGTTGACAAACCGGCGAATCGACCATTTTTGGCGATTTTGAGATTTTGTCATTTTTGTGGTTTTTAAAGGCTGCTCTTTTAAGTATTTATGCCAAAATTCTTAATTCTTGTCTGGATTTTGAGATTTGGAGCCCCCCCCCCCCCTGTGGCGCATCAGTCATAATAACAATTCCACAATTTGACACAGTGACGAATACGCAATTTCGCTGGTAACCAGCTGATGTAAAGTGTGCGCTCAAAGTACCAACGAATGATGTGCTACTGTGGTTGTCAAAAATGTCACGTAAACGGCGACTTTTTTGGACTAAATTCATTTTGCACTTATATATTACGATCAAAATAATGTTGCACCCTACATGTAGAATGCAAAATATTTTCCCTACAAATTAAACGAACTACATGGAGTTGTGCGATCTGTTTTATTTTTGATCGTATACAGCGCACGTGCGATCCGACAAACTGACGAATAGCATACAAACAGTGTGAAGAACAACCGGCTATTTAATTGAGATTTTTTAATTTGACAAACTGACGAATACGTTTACGATCAACTAAAAAACATCGCACAACTTCTCTGATTAAATAAGTAACCTGATGTACACTACGTTTCCTATTTTATTTCGAATATACACCAAAAGGGTTATTATCGAAACATTATGGGTGAAATACAACACCCCGTCCGTATGTCAGCTCTGCGACGAAATGATATAATGATTTTAACTAACTTTCAAAATTGCTAAATTGGTGGGAATATCATTGATTGCAAATTATTAGTATTAAGTATCCCTTGGTATGATTCAAGAAAAATATATTGAAAGTGTTTAAATGATGGGTTTAAAAGAACAATTGCTGTTAGTAAAAAAAAACCAAAAAAACAAATTCTTTCCACCCAATCCGACTACCCATTGTCGTTAATAAGTGAGATTTTGCCGTGCGAGACAATACGGCCCTCCTACCATGGCCCCATCAAATCGTTGGCCAAATGACGACCGGTCTTACATTAGGATATAATTATTACGAATGACCGGGTAACCCATGCGACAGTCTACTACGCATGCGTATTTACAATGTGCGTGAATCCTCGCGCGCGCGTTTGGTAAACAGCAAGAATAACATCTGGCACGTGATTGTGAATTGACCAGTGAACGTTCGGCTCTCGATCATGAATATGTATGAGGTATAGTAATATTTAATTTTGCCTTTGTAGTCAATTTAAGGCGTTAAAGTGATTTGATAACTATGGCAGGAATTTCAAACGCATCTTTGCGTTGTAACGATAATCGACTATCAGACTATTAAACACGTTTTTGTCAATCCATTTTCAGACCCATCAAACCAGAGTCAGTTGACGTTGATCTTAATTGCGGTCGGTGTCACGGTGGCACTCTTGCTGGTTCTTGTTGCGGCCATCATCTTCTGGAGACGCCTAAAGAGTAAGTTCACTGCAAACCCTGTTTACTGCAATCCCTATTGATACTGCCATCAAACCACCAAACCACTACGTTGATACCAGGGGCGGATCCAGGATTTTCCAAAAGGGAGGGCGTGAAATTTTGCAAACTTGTGCGGGAAGTGTTGTTGTGGTGACACATTAACTCGCAAAGCCACTGCGTGGGGTTCGGGGACCGCCTAAGGGCCCTGGAAAAAAATGAACTTTAAAAGCTTTCTGGTGCAGATTTTTCCACAAAATTCAGAGGAGATTTTTTAATATTTAAAAAAAAAAATACTGAATAGTCATTTCACAAACATTACAACTTCCTAAACAGAAAAAGTATATGGATTTTAGTTTCAAGTTAAGAAATAAGTCGGAAGGACAAACAAATCTGATTCCTATCACATTCCTGTCGCGCCATGAAAGTAATCGAGAATGCCCATCAACATTTTTTGATAAAAAATTGCCTTGCCTAATAATATAGGAAAATATATTTAAGGTGGGTTATTCTTTAAAATAATGGAGAATTTGAGTCGTCCGCGCCGCTATGCTCAAGCAAGGACAATGTTAGTTACCGTCAGCCGCCGGCCGCAGCGCTGGCCGTATATTGTGTCGCGCACACGGCGCACTATCGTGATAACAGCACTGTGTATTGTGTGGGACCCGGCAAAAATCCATTCGTACTGTGACCGAAAAGTTTGCAGATACACGCTATGGTTGTTGGGGAATGGATGAGTCGATACACAATTCTTTGGTTGAGGACTGTGTTTACCGTGACTGTTTATTCCACAACAATTATGTTATTTACACATTGATTGATTGAACTGGTTACAGTGAATTGAGACAAAGGGAACTGGGTGAACTGACTGGATGAGCAGAACGAATTAAACTGACTACATGATTGGAATTGAAACAGAAAACAGAATAGAATAGAACAGAATGAAGAACTGCTAGTGGAGCAGGACTTATATACTGGTGGAAACGGGAAGTCTTGAGAATAAGAAATACTTCAGAATGGGAAAACTTAGTCATATCTTGGTTTCTTTGAGTCTTAGAAAAGTGACTAGGAATGAGTAAAATAGTTCCTTAAAACAATGATCTTGAAATTAACTTGGTTGTACTGAGAAACTGACCAATGACTTGTGTGTGGGCAGTGAAGGTCATTTGCTCTGTATAAAAGTATAGAGACTACACATTGCATAGGCACTGTGTGTGGGTGTGTGCGTATACAAGGAAAACGATGAGTAATGCATTGAGGAGAATTAATCATTAAAAAGTTCAAAAGGAACATTGATAATTAAAGTGTGATCATTTACTAAAAATGAAGACGAATTGATAATTAAGAATTGATAATCTAAAAAAACGCTACACGGTGTATCACGTTCGAGCGGAACAATCTCGTTATAAATATGTATTTTAATGGAAAACACATACACAGAAAAGAGAGATCACGTTCTGCATGGGATTAATTTGAAGAAACTCTCTCTCTCTCATCGATGTTCGTTTGGTATTTTCTATGATCTAAATTCAATGCACGAAACCGTCGCAACGTATATAGCCCGTATTTAAAGTCGCTGGTTCTAGTCCTATATCATATAGCTTTGATTCTGTTGGGAACGCGGTGGGAACCAGTGAACGGCGATGGCACTGCACTGCCGCATGCCGTACGTACGGAGCATCTTACAGCGGCATGGCGTCGATGTCATGAATGTGCACTTTAATGACACATGCGTCAGAAATACAGGTTTTTTTCCTCAAGACTGAGCATGTCCAGTTGAAATTAGGAATAGCGCGTGTAACATTTTTTTCTGAGAAAAAAGGAGGGGGCGTGCCCCCCACGCCCCCCCCCCTGGATCCGCCCCTGGATACTGCCAGCCAGTAGCTGCTGCTCTGTTGTTACTGACACCAATTTGGCAAGATTCTGGCAGAGGGCCCTCTTCTCTTTTGTGTTGGTCAATTTGTGTTCTCAGGATCCCAGGAATTATTTTGATATGCGGTGTAGTGTGCATATAGGTGACAGGTGTCCCTCTGTCGCAAATTGCGCAGGGTACATACTGATAATACTGCTGATGTGCCGCTCTGCTGCTCCATATCTATTGTTGTGCCTCCATGTTGCCATTTTGCACCGTAGCTGCTGAAAACTGCTGCAATTATGTTGATGTTCAACTCTTTGCATAAACGTACAACAATAGGAAATTGTGTCACCAATCTGACATCAGGAACCTGAAGTTTACTTTTATAGTGTATGAATCTACACATATTTTTTTTGACAATGCTTTTTCTGTCACTTAGCGACAAATACTGGGGACGCCACATATTAACATAATTTTTCAACGAAGAGTAATCATAAACTCAAATGTGCTTTTACACTACATGGTTGGTTAAAGATCAGTATGGGTACGGTGAGGTTCTATCCTAGATTAAGGCAAACATCAAGATCAGTTGCAGTGCGTGTGTTGCAGGCGCGGTTCTACGGGGGGGGGGGGGCTAGGGGGGGCTGTAGTCCCTCCAAATTTTGTCTAGCCCCCCAAAAATAAATTCCGTACAAACAAAAATTGCATTAGCAAAAAAGAAGAATTGTGATGTACATGCGACTGTTCTCCCCCTTAAGAAGAAATAGCCGTGAAAAGGGTGCATTAGTTAATATAGTGTGAATGATTTTAGGATTTTATTGGCGCTCCCCATTGAAAATATGGCATGAGCCCCCCCACCCCCCACCACCACCACAACCACCACCACCACCACCACCATTGATTTTCGGAGGCCTAGGTGTCTGGAAAAAATAAAAGGTCAACATTTCAGCACACCTCCCTGATTTTTTTTTATTATTTTTTGATTTATTTACATCGGGAAACAAATGTATCCTGTATAGGCCTCGTGGTGACAGCTTAACAGATCGAATATAGAGGTGATTTTAGTTTGTAACGAGTTTCTTTTTATGTGGGTTAAAGTATAAATCGTAGAAAAAAACGAAAGTTCAAACCCCACTTTTGAAATGACTACAGGTGATAAATGAAGGTAATATTAACAGAAACCAATGTAAACTTCTGCTTTTGGTTTGATTGTATTTCTTTGTATTCCTATCTACAGATAACATTCCCCCCGATGGAAACCAGTGAGTTAAATATAGTATAAATACTGCTATCGTCATATGGATTGTTGTAAATTAGTACTGCACTTCAGTTTCTTTTTGCACTTACATGAGAGGTCTGTGCAAAATAATTTCAATGATTATTATTTCGGAAGATATTATCCAACCTGTATGCACGTTCTGATCCCACGTTTTATAGAAGCATTATCGCAGCACATTTGAAACGTTCCGTGCTGGAATAAATCCAAATATCAGGTCTTACCGATGACACAAAAAGACAGGTCTTGTGATGTTTGTTTTTGTTTTTTAATGTACTCGTAACGGTTACTATATATTTATTTATTTCTGATCTATTAGCAGGGTAGCCCGTTCGCATAATTATAATGTGGTCTTCCACGGGGCCATGGACATAACATTTCTAAGAATATAAGTAACAAGACAAAAACTAGCTATTAAAATGTTTAAAAATATCAAAACAGATACGAAATCAGATCATATAAAATCATAACCGAATAATCATTAGATAAAAGAGACATGAGCGGGTATACAACATTAACAGTATATTGTAAATGAAAAAAAGACATAGAAAAAAGTTCAGATTAAGACAATAGATTTGAGAATAAAATCCAGATTAAGTCTTACATGCATATCAATAAACAAAAAACGAAAAAAATGTAAATGTTAAAGACAGTAAAATTAGTACCCTTATTATGTTAAAGATATAAGAAGCTGTCCTATGCAAGAATGCAGGATTTAGGCGGTGAACAAAAGCAACATATTATAATAACATTAATGGTATGCCTCTGAAAGCTTTATTTTTATACCGATATTTTGCTAACATGATATTACAGGCCTGTAGTTCACTACACACGGACTGGAACCGACAGGCCCACGGCGTCTGTGAGTCCTGTCTTGAACACAGTCGTGGGACCATCAGGTAAACTACACTTTGTGCCCAAGTGCCAAAGCTGTTTGTACTTCAGGGCAGGATGTCCATATCCAAACTGAAAAAAAGAATTGGAAATATCAAACGCACAGGTCCTTGGAATGGTACAATGCGCATCGAACTATAATGTCCGATCGCCAAAGAACGTTATTGTTTGACGTTGGTTTTGGTGTGACAGGATGGAAATTGCTTCTTCCTAGAATTAAATTCTAAAAAAATATTTTCTCAGTTGACAATACAAAATTAGATCCAGCTGCTCCAAATTGATTGTTAGATATGAGGCCTTCCATAGGAAGTTACCCTTTTCGACAGTGAAGTCTTTTGCTAATTTGACCATTTAAACACTTTGAAATTATGGCCGAGTTACGAAGATGCCAATTTCAGGACTTTCCTAAAATCATTACAAGATGTGGGAAATATCTACGACAAAAATTGTATAACTGTACAACTGAATTGTATAAAATGTACACCAACCGACAAATTAAGTTATACAATCTGTTTCATTTCCTATTTATCTCTAATTTGTATTTTTTTTTAAGTCTTCAAACTCCTTAAAACGTTACGTGCTTGAGAGGAAAATTAATGGCTTGCCTCACTCCTTGAACCTCAACAGAAAATATTCCCGATCTCGATGATTTTCATTTTTTTTCTTTTTTGTCTGGCCTTTTTGTTTCAGGCAACAGGGCAGCGGAGACTGTTGTCCTCTCTGACCCCCAGGAGCAAAGAAACGTGCCATCTACCGGCAACCAACAACCAGCCGCCAATGTAAAGTCATGAATACACTCTTCAAAATTGTCAAAATAATACCACTGATTCGATTTTACTGAAATTTAAATATTTAGTCATTCCCATCGTGGATGTTGAGTTCATGTGGTTGAATAGTCCAAAGACGTTTCATCAACATTTTCTCCATGCTTGTGATAGCCAACAGGTTCTTAGCCCTGTAAAACCATATCAAGTTGAAGTGTTGACAAATAGGGGTGTCAATAATTATTTTATTTTGTTTCAACTTCGATTTTTCAAAAATTTGCATTAAAACATTTGTTTCTACGTGCTGCATTTATTTCAGGTGGTCCATACGTATGAAGACCGTATCACAAACACACTCCCATTGGAAGCCCAGCCCATCCGCATAGTACCTCCTACCCAATACGAAGACATCGACAACCTCCAGATATCATCTCCTGTTGAGACCCCGCCTCTTTTCAGATACAACGCTCCCAGCCAGTGGGAGGAGGGGCACAGTTTGGATGGTCTGGAGGAAGACGGCAGGATGGAATGGGCTCCGCCCCGCCCCCTCCGGGGAAACCCAATCCTTTCTCCGGTACGGGATTGGCAGATGTAGGTATGTGTAACAATTGCATTAATTAAAGGGTGCGCTCTAATAAGCCATTTGCGAGTTAAATTTGAACAAAATCTGGAACGCTGACTTAATCCAATGCTTTGCACATTTTAATTTTGCATTCTCCCGACCAAAGAGACTGTTACTACATCACGTGATTTGGGGCAAGCCTTATGCTAGCAGCACCCAGCTCTGGCATGGTCTGGTGTCTATGTGCCATTCTCACCCATTGTGAGCGATGTATTGATGCTGAGCGTCTCTTACGTAACTATGCAAGCGCTTGCCCCGAATCATGTGATTAGCAACAGTGTCTTTGGTCTGGAGAATTCAAAGTTAAAATGTGCCAAGCATTCTGAGCAAGTCAGTGTACCAGATGTTATTGAAATGTAAATCCCAAAGGGTATAGGTTACTTGCACATGGCTTATTGCCAGAAAGTGCGATTTCAAGATCACCAAGCGAGCAGCCCAATAAACATGATTTTCAGACTGTTTAATGATCTGTGAACTGATAAATACATTGTTTACATTTACTTCTTATCATGCGTAATCTTTAGATACATTTTTCTTCTTTAAATAACGTTCACTGTTTTTCATTTAGTAGGCTAAACATGATTTTCAGACTTGTTTAATGATCTGTGAACTGATAAATACATTGTTTACATTTACTTCTTATCATGCGTAATCTTTAGATACATTTTTCTTCTTTAAATAACGTTCACTGTTTTTCATTTAGTAGGCTCATTTTACAGTGTTTGTCTGTACATGTATAGTTATTTTGTTTTACATGAAGAATGAAACGTAGTGGTTTCTTCTACGTTAGTGTTGCATTTGCTTTTTAGTCGAAGGACAACATACTTGGAAGTAAAGTCGAAAGGTTTTTTACGTATAATATTGACTAAATATTTATTAAAATTATTTGTAATTTTATTCTTAATTTAAAGTATCACAGACGTTTTAGAGGCGTTCTGTCAATATTCAATAAACGTTCCAGTCTCACCCATACAAAATGTAATGAATCCATGACGTAAATTGACGATTCCATCTTAGCTTAGAAACATTACCGTGAATAATGCCACAATTTGCTCAATGTATTAATCTAAAGTATAAACAGTTATGACCTAGTAATATTGTAGAGAGATGATTGTTTGTTGTTGTTATAACATACAACCTCACCAGTATTGGTGGAATATCGGTGTACTTGCGCCAGTGCAGACCATGTAAGTAGCTTTTAGGATCCGAGTGGCGCCAACTAACGATGGGAGCGGCATTTAAAGCCACATAACCATAAACTTTAAAAGACTATGAAGGAAAAACATGCATGCACCTGAGACTAGGCTGAACCTGAACAAAATACGTTCTGTTTAATGAACGAAGAGTTATGTGCCCAAGTTGTTAAGAGAAGTATAAACTAGTCTTTGTATTACAAAGTTGGAAGTGAGTTACGTCTCAATAGGCAATAGTTTCACCCAACGAGGGCGCCGCTGTATTCACGCCATCTCCTTGGTACAAATACAAGCAAAATGTCGTTCATGGATGCAATTTAGTTACTTAACTAACATCGAACATTTTAACATTGTAAACATGTAAGTTTCAAATAGTAGCAGCAGGCAAGCATGCGTCAATAACTTTGGAAACACGTCTGTTTATACCTACAAAATGGCATCGTTACAACGCCCTCAATTGTTTAAGAATACGGCTCATTTTGAGACTAAGATGTACGTTTAATAATCTCTACCATGCACGTTTTGGTTTATAAAGAAAGGTTGCTGCAGCTATTAAACGGTGATGATTTCCTCACACTGAATTTGTCATGTTTAGAACCTTCGAACATTATCTCAACTTGTTTCCATTATCCGTTGTGTCCTAAAAAAAATGTATGTGGCAAAATTATACATCATCTAGCCCTGTTGGATTTTAAATTAGGATTTGTCGGGTGTTATTTCACAATTCAAATCGCATTTAAATTTCAAATAACTGGCAAACAACATTGTGATTATCGACCCATTATTGTTTTGGGTTCAAGAAAAACACTCGATCTAAAGAGGCTTTCATTAAATGATTTAGCTATTGATGTTGAAAAAAAAAAACAAATCGATGCTTAAAAATATGCTATAAAAATTGTCTACATGCAAAACGTACTTTGACCTGTAAATAGATTGGAAGAACTTCCCCTTTGAATATCTTACTAAACGTACATTTGAAATGACAGATCAATTTTTCCATACTCAAAAATTGGCATGGTAAATTGGGCTGACACTGTTTATTATTGTATTATGTAAAAATGTTTCGAAATGTCAAAAGTAAATTATTTTGCAATTTCAGACAGCTTCCTTCAATGTAAATTAGTTATCAACAAATAAAATTAAAAGTGGGTTAAAGATTTATACATGTTTAACGCTCAAGAACTGTTATAGCTTGGTAAATTTTGTAATCTTACAATTTTGTGTGGGAATTGACAAGTCAATGTTTAAGGACACGCCTAGTGGTGCGTTTCCTGGGTTAGCCAGAGCTTGTCCTACAGAGATGGGCTGGGTGTGTACCCTGAAAATCCATGACAGTAAATGTGAATAAAACATTTAATTAACTCAGCTGGTGCCAGCCTCTTTGTCCTATTTTTTTCTCCTTAATGAAGTTGATCCCAAATTCATAACAAATAGTCCCTCACAAAAATCTTCTTGAAAATCCAGAGAGTGAAAAGAGACCCTGGCCAAATCCCTGGACACTGTTGCACACTGCCCTCTCTCCCCGCATACTTGTGAACCACAGCGATCTTCAACGCACCCGTCGTCACGCAACGTCAACAGCCTATCAGACGGACTGGAAATGACATCGATCGTGATGGCCCGTTACGTCATTTCATAGAACGTTAGTTCGGCGGAAATCGTTCCGGTGTTTTCATCGAGTTTGACAACGGACCGAGGATCGCTCCATTGGCAAGCTTCAGAGGTTTGAACCGCCCTATATACAAGAGAGGAGAATTGTAACTGTAGCGCGATCTTATGCTTTCACGTGTGCGTTTGAGGGGCAGTTTTGTTTCATCTCAAGGGAGCACATTTATAACCGCGAGAGTGGCACTTTTCGTCGATGTGTTCACGAAGTGACAAAAACCTCCAAAATCGACAAAAAAAAAAATCGATTTTGAGTTTTGCCGACCAATTTATTGCATTTGACAAAATGAAGAATTTGGCTGAGTTTCAAAGCAAAATATTGTTTACTTTTGTAATTATCGTCAACAAACATTTGACAAAATGCATATAATCCGTGTTTTCTGTTTTCACGAAGTGACACAAACTTTATTCGTTAGCAGGGCCAGAGGAATAAAGCATTTCTCTACACACACGTTAGGATGGGATTTGACGCGCACGCCGTGAACGAAGTCGATAAACTTTTTTATTTTCTATGTCGATAAAGAACAGACGCGCGCGCTGCAGTGATTTTATGTTTCACGAAGTGACAAAGAGTGTGTACAACTTAATGGGACAAAATAGTGAGACCTCTGTGTTTTGCTGTTTTCACGAAGTGAAAAAAACTGTTATTGATCTTTATTAATGAATTACAGCTTAATTAAGAGAGACCTCTAATAAACAAGTTTGAATTAGCACAGAACAAAGCATACGTTACTTGACAATGCAAGAATTTCTGAAATCCATAACTAAAAATTAGTCGAAAGGGTGTTTTGAAAAAATGATTAACTTCAAAGGCGATTATCTGGGAATGATCTTTTTGCATGATATTGAGGTTTTTGTCACTTCGTGAAAACACCGACGTTTTGTTGGCCTTGAAAATCTGGGGGGGGGGGGGAAAAAAAAGACCTTTCTTTAGAGGGGTTGTAGACGCCCTCAATCGGTAAAGAAAAAATACCGCAATTAAAAAACACACATATGCCTAATTGGAAATTTGATACAACAAAGACATGTTTTTCCGTTCAGGGAGCATGAATCTTTTAAATGTAGAATTGCCGTCGAGGGCGAAACGTTTGCTCTATCAGTGACTTTCTTTTAACGTCACAGTTTAGTCGATTAATGTAAGTGATGATGTATAATCGTTGTCTTAAATGAAAATGTGAGGGCGCTATCAAATGCAACCAATAATTAAATACTCGTCATGCAGACGAATTGACGTTGGACGTTCCTATCCTGTTCTATCCAAAGTGCACCGTTTTCGGTATTAAGCACAACTCGACAAGGACTGAGAGCAGCTTTGTTGTAATTTATTTATTTACAGATCTTTGTAATATATGAGTTCGTCTGGTATACTGCACGTGCACAAGCAGCAAACGAAAATCTTTTTTTCACAATAAAACCGAAATAAATGAATGAATGAATTGTGGCCGTCCCAAAAAAAATCTCACCCAAGAAAAATGAACGATCTGCGTCCTGTGGCCCTTGCCTCGGCTCCTATGAAGTGTCTCGAAAGAAATTCAAAATGAAGAGATGATTGCAACAGATTAATGAGTCCATGGATGACCTTATCCTCCATTGACGAAGTTTGTCTTCTTTTGCAAAACAAATAGTACCAATACAAACAGGTACACAGCAAACATATATCCTACTTGTTTACAGATTTTATGGGGTTTTTTTATTGGTTTTTTTTTTTATTGATGTATGTAGTTTGAATTTGTATAGTTTTTACATTAATGTTTGTTTTTATGTGTTAAAAAAATACATGTAAAAAGGCCATGGAATTGCCCGCAATGGGATAATAAAGCTTGTAGTGTTTTGCATTGTATTGTATTTCTTTGCCATGACATGCTCTCTGGTTGGCATTTGGAAAGAGCTTCCGTATTTGCTTTCCGGAAATAAGTATCATCTTACACTTTCTATTCTGGCATATTTTACTAAGTTTTGGTTTTCATAACTTATGTAGTACTAGATAGGCAAAAATTACTCTGAAAATGTCATTTCTGCGCAGATTCACGTGACCCTGCATGACATGCACGGTCCAAATAATACATGATAACAACATAACCAGCGACATACAAGTACCAGTATTGTTTATGTTTTTGAAGCCATATGCGCAAGTTCCGTCGGTGACTATAGCTTGAAATGTAAGTGAAGTTCCTAAATAGTTTGGCTTCACTTCTTTACTTCGTTGCAACGCGCTGGAGTTGCTTCACTGATTTGGGACTACCGGACAAAACTGACGCTTTTCAGCAATGAATCAGTTGTGCGGGTTGATTTTTGTCTGCGTGTTTGGTACTGCATGCCACCTTTCATGTGGTAAGGAAAATAATCCCCACAACATTTAGAATATTAGTCAACACAAAAAGGCTTTGATCAGTATTAAAAAAAAATCATTGAGATTTTTAACTCCTTTTAGATCAAGTTAGCGTGAAGTCAACTGTTATTACAACAAAAAGTCATAGATCCCCCCCCAAAAAAAAGATAATCCATTTCATAAATTCGGATTACCGATCACAGATGATGGTAATTTTTGTCTGATTTCAGAATTTTGTTGGTCATTTGTTTTCACAGAGACGATTTTGACAGCCGTGAAGGGAGAAGATGTGGTCCTTGAATGCAACTTAACGGAATTGGCTGAGACTCCACCTTGCAGTAATGCAGCTATCAAATTCGAATGGATTGCAAATAATGGAACCATTGCCGAATGTACAAACACCACTGCAAACTATACACTTAACAAGACCAGTGGGGCTTTGACGATCCCGTATGTTTCTGGGTCCTTGAACGGCACAAGGTTCCACTGTCAAGTGTTACACGAGGCAGGACCCCACAAACATGAAATAGAACTTATCGTGTTTAGTGGTAAGTATTTCTATTATATTTTCATGCTGATCGAAAAAAAAATGAATCATTATTTTATTTGTTACATACGTTAATGATTTGTATTATTCTAAGGGTCTGAACGTTTCAAATGTAACGGATGATTAGCAAGCAATCTAAACCAGTCATTTCCTACATCAGGGCTAATGCTAATCGTACCATTTTTTAACCCATGAAAAAGTGCTGAGGAGATGGAAATGTAATTATAAAGAGCTAAAGGGTTGATATCGTCGAGTTATAATGCAAAAAATCGCCAAAATCGCCTCAAAGTGTGCCAAAATTCAAAAATAGTTAATGTGACATTTCCAACTTTTTAAACTTTTTCAGGAAGACAGCATCTTGGAGTATATTGTTCCATCCGTATTTTATTCTTTTGTAAGGTTTGGTAATGTCACATACCCCCTGTGAACATATAAAAGTATAAAATATCCTAAAATGATAAAAGTGACACCTTTGAAAAACGTGTTTTGATTTATATGAAGGAGAAAGCAGTTAAATGGTTGCTGTGTGCAGTTCTTACCCATTAGTTGCCAAATTAGCAAATACAATTCATATTGTAAAAAAAGAGTACATTTTAGATATTATGATCAGTAATTCTACCCCAAAAACACCCAAATTGCATTTTGTTTTATAAAACTGCTGCGATAGTCAGGATTCCTGCCGATTCCCAAGATGATTTTAATTTTAACGTTTCCACCCAAGCATCGGCATCTTTTTCTTGCTAAAATTTTCTATACTGCGTGTAAGAGACGTTTTAAAGGCCCCATGTTCGCCGTTTTTAATGAATTGTGCATGGTACTGTACATGTATATACTTTCGATTAAAAAAAACATGTAAAAGTAAAAAGTCATTCTTTTGTAACTGGAGCGATATTGTGGAAGAAAACATCCCAAAGAATATTTTTTTTTCAACCGTATTTATTGTTTGGTTTAAATTTTTATGGAGTCATATCCCCTTGTGAACAGGAAAATGAACAAATGATGCTCAGTATGAACAAATTTGACAACTTTGAAAAACGCCTTATGACTTTATTAAAAGAAAAGCAGTCAACTTGTTACTACATGCAGTTGTTACCCATTAGAGGCCAAATTACAAAATAAAATTCGAAATGTAAAACAAACAAAAAACATTTTGGAATTGATGATCAGTAAATTTGACCAACACAAAACCCACAAAAAAGGGTATTTTTTAAATTCAAATAGTGCGAGTTAGAATTTCAACGTTTCCTACCAAGCCCTAAGCTTTACGTTGATGCCAAGCCTTTTTTGCAAGAATTTGCCATATGCGCGTAAGAGGCGTTTTAAAGGCCCTATGTTCTCCTTTTTTTGTAATGAACTGTACCAATATATAGCCTACTTCTAATATTAAAACGTTTAAAAGTGAAATGTCACTTTTTTAATTGGAGCGATACTTTAACTTGTTTAAGGAAGAAAACATCGTAAACATATTTTTACCCGTAATTTTTTTTAGGTGTCATATACTCCTGTTAACAGGAAAACTAAGAATGCTGCTCTTAAAGATAAATTTGGCAATTTAGAGAAACGTGATATGAATTTATGAAAGAGAAAGCGGTCAACCCGTTAGTGCATGCAGTTCTTACCTATTAGTGACCAAATTAGTAAATACAATTCAAAATATTATAAGAAGGTTTCCGCTCAAATCGAGCACAGGCCCCTTTGTGAAATGTCACAACGCGGCACGTCATACGGGAAGTTTCAGATGAGGGTGAGGCAATCCCAAGCGCTTGACGGCAATTAAGTATTTTCAGAGGTCTGGTCTGCGTCATTTTTGTCGCGATCAGGAAAATGAGTTCTTTTTTCAGGTTTCCGAAGCGCGCGAGCATTGAGTAGGCGCGAGCATTGCTACTCAAGGCGCAGAGGCTCAGTTTCGGTTTGCTGTTTGATTGTTAATTCACGGCTTTTCAGTGCACTTCTGGCAACACACTCAACATAAAATGTTCCTTACTAGAGCTAACCAACCCGTGTGGTCCCTACCAGTGGATCTTAGGCACATGCAATAACAATAAGAAAAATAGAAATGAAGAGTTTCTAAACAGTCCAGCAGGTTTTTGCCCAAACTCATCTATTTGTAGCCAAAACAAGAGGCAGACATAGCTATAAAACTCACCTAGGCGTAAAACGAGAAAAAAAAAAAAAAAAAAAAAAAACAGAGACACAGTATTTACCTTCTTGTGAAGGTTTCTTTAGAGAAATATAATTGTTGAGCTTGACGAGGGTGATTTTTTTTCGCCAGACTGAGTTAAAGCAAAGTAATCAAGCTCTTTATGGATGATTGGCTCCGCGCGGGAGTTTAGTAGAAGAAACTTGAAAGATGCATGTACACGTACATGTATATACATGGTAGATACAAACTGTTGTCGTAGTCGACCACAAAGTTATTAGGGCTCACGAGTTGAAGAAAATTTCTGTGAAAACAGTGTGGTAAATGAAAGTAGCGAATCGGTTGTATGTTAATCAAGTAGTGTTTGTAAATAAGTAAAGTTGTGTTTTCAGCTATATTTAATTTGTATGCTACATGTACTTTCCCGTTGGTTATTGTCATTTGTTAAGGAGATGCTAACATGATAGGTAATTGGTTAAGTATTGCCGCTAATTGGGAACGATAGCGGTTAACGGGCGACCACAAAAAAAGTTGTTTAGTTGCATGAATGGTTTAAGCCCAGGGAGGAAAAGGTGAGATTGTCCATTTCTCAAAGTTTGAGTGCGAGGGTCAGCAAAGACGGACGAGCGACTATCGCCAATGCTGGCTTACGTCCATTATCCTAACGGTGATGATGGATCATGTGATCCACCACCCCTCCCTCCTCCATGGGCTTTTGAGCTGCGGATAAGTGAATTATCCACAGCACAGTTATCAGCTTGTGTGAAGCGATTTTGCGCCTTGATTTGTTGTGAGAAGCGGTGGCGCTTCTAAAAGCGGTTGTGCTTATGTGTATGGATAGTCCCTTGGTACCCGTTATGCAATTGCGCATTTCTTATTCACTTGATCGATGTATCTTGAGGTAATGATTTAAACATTAGTTTACAAGTGGCATAAGTGATTGTTAATTAATGCTTGTTGAATTGGACTGGCTAAAGCGAATAAATCGTCGTCGTTTATACGAACCGGCAATATAGGCAAACCGCATGAATTTTTCGATTTTCTAATTTTTACATATTACTAACTTTATTGAAATCTACCTTCACGTGAAATTTCAACCCTGCAAACGCGCTAGATTCGAAGAAACAAACAATCTTGAAAATATATTGTGACCGAAATATAGTCAAAGCGTTGAAACTCGGTCTATACGAAGTGACAAAACAATACGCGGTCAGTTCGTAAAAACCCGCCCAAACAATGATTCCTTGCGGGAGCGCGCTGAACGCGCTTGCCCCGAACTGACGCAGTTCAATGCTATGTAACGAAGCTGTATTAGGGACATAGTGAGAAAAAAACATCTCTCCAATGGCCGTAGGCAGGATTTTTTTCGAGAGGGGGGCAAAACAAATTTGCTCAAGCTCCCCATAACCCTTTACTTTTTCAACATATTCTTTTCGAAGGAGGCAGCGACAATATATTTGAATTGTAACACGAATACGTACGACTTATATGTCGTACCTACAACCTATATCTTGTACGTACGTACAACTTATATCTCGTATGATCGACTCTTAACTCGTACCTACGCCTACTTATAACTCGTAAATACAACTTAATCTCGTACGTACGAATTGTATGAACATACATACGACTCGTATGTCGTACTTACAATCTCTTATGTAGGTATACGACTTATATAACTCTTACGTACGCCTTATAACTGGTATGTACGACTCATTATTCAAACATACGCCTTATAATTTGTAACAGGTACGTACTTTGAACGCATCTCGTATGTACGACCTACAATTCATAACCCGTATGTACGAGATGTAACTCATACCTACGTACGATTTATGAATTGTAACTCGTGTGTACGAGTTATATGTTATACACACAACTAATATCTCGTACGTAGTTACGATTAGTATATTGTACGTCGCTTTATAACTCGCAAATACGAACGTATGACTTATGAATTGCAACCCGTATGTACGACCTATGTTGTACTTACGACTTATATCCCGTATGTACGACTTACAATTCATTTAAGTGGTACGTACGAGATGTAACTGGAAGGTACGACTTATATGTCCCCATCAGCATATTTATGTTTTTACATGCAGGAACAGAAATTACTGAAACGACTTCCATGTTGAACGGGATAGTCGGAGGTGGTGTCGCATTGGAATGTTTCGTCAAAAGAGTTCCATTGGGCTTTCCACATATTACCTTCAAGTGGTTGCTTGGCAACAAACCATTGCTCGATTCGTGCACAAATGAGGACAGCACCAAGACGAGGAGGTATGACTATCACCATGACAACCACGGTTGCAATTTGACGATCAACGACCTCGAGTTAACTGATGAGGGGAGCTACAAATGCGAAGCTCAATATTCGGCTACGACGGTGTGGAAAGGTACATCCTTGACAGTTAATGGTAAGTCGGAACTGGATACAGCTGTTTTAATCAAAACATAGTACATGTATTCCCATTGTTTAGTTGCTGGTGAAGTGTTTGCGGTACAAATCTAGAATGAATGGTCCAGCAACCACGATATGTGACACTACTCAGATGACACGATGTTCCCTGTAACTTTTTATGTGCGCGCTGATTTGACCTGGTGTTTAAAGGTGTTTAAATTTGTATAGGTGCGCATGCCGAAATGCACGCGCGCCTCCAATAAAAGCAAAAACGTGTGCAATAGAATGTTGAGTGTGACGATTCCCCGTTTTCAAAGGTCACAAAGAAAATTGGTGGTAGGCTTTCCATGGATTGCCATGAAAAACAAACCCGTTTTATAACACAGAAGTGGTTATCAAAGAAGGTGTTAACTGAACATATAATCAGTATGTTTCGAAATCGGAGCACAGTTCTCAGAATTACTTCACTGTTCAGACGCAGTCACTTTATGAGGTATGTCCAAGACTATTGTGTGTTGCTCTTTTGCAACCTTGACTAACGAAAATGGATACCAGAATCTAGAAGACTAGATTGATCAATTAAAGTGTTTATTTGGGGAAGTTGCTGAATGTTCTATTTCTACTGAAGTTCTTTCATAACTATTGCCCTTCTTGTTTGCCTTGTCATTATGCCAGTTGTAATGCTTTTCCACAGTGCCACCCAAAGATGTGCACATCATCAACGCCACTACTAGCGAAGTTTATAGCGGAGACGTGAACGTCGGACCAGGCACCGACCACAACTTCACCTGCCTGGCCACAGACACCAAACCCCCGGCAGAAATCACCTGGACATTCGCTGGAAAGAACACAAGCGGAGAGACGAGGGTAGTTGGGACGAGATTGCACAACACAAGCAGCACGTTTACCGTGCCGTCATTTCAGCCTGGTCAGCGGGGGAATCTAACGTGCACGGCAACGGGGGCAGGAGGGAAGGTGGTTACGAATATTCGGTTGCTTGGCAACTATGAAAAAAAAGGTAATTGTGTTTTATTTCTGTCAGTTCTTTGTGCTTTTGTCCGTGTTTTCTCTAAATCTTTGAATAACCTCTTAAACACGACAGCAGGGGACTACGAAAAGCACTTTCTAAGGTGGCATCGAAATAGTACAGCTCTTCTGGTTACCACGAACGGTTTGGTCAATTACCTTATTTTTTTTTTTGAATGAAACAAGCTCAAATTACCATTACACAGACCTTTTGATGTTCGCGGGTTAACCCTTTCAACATCAATGTCTCCGTTTTTAAAACCGTATCTTCATGCCACTTTCGTAGTTTGTTTCCCTTATAATGATCCAAATATATGTGCAAAAATTCGTTTTGATATGTTCACTAATTTTCATTACAATCGGGAAAATAGGTTTAGTTAGGGCCATTGGTCGAAGCTGTAACATAATGGTGTTTGCAATTTATATAAATCTTTTCAAGCCACATGAATATTGATAAGGTTCATGTCCATAATAGTGTGCAGTAAACATTTGTACCATCGCCTCCTTCACGAGTTATTCATTAATAAATATCAAACTTGTTTGGCTGGCTTCCAGATTTGTCGACAGTGAGACCCAAGCGCAGTCACGCCGAGTTAAGCTAATGAATTGCTAATAACGCGCTACGTCACCGTTGCTATAGATGACTGTCCAAGTGTTGTTTTGCTCAGCAAAAATCCGAGGTGAACGTTACCTTGGTGATAGTAGAACGTGAAACACAAGCGCTTTTAACAACAGATAAAGCTGAAATTCGGAATATACTTAGATGATATTAGTGTTCGACTGCTCGTGAAGTTTAATCTGGTAAGGATTCCTAGTAATTGAGATAAAGAAATAGTTTTGGGGACCCTTTCGAACAATTCTTCCAAGACGTTTAGGTAATCTCTACCAGTTAACAGTACTCATGTTTTTGCATCATTAACGGCGATTTTTTTTTTCACTGACATTAAGGTTAGGATTTTATTATAATTTAACATTCAATTCATACTGAATGTAATTTTTCAACGGCATATCGCTCAAAAGTGAGGGTTTTTTTTTGGTGGTGAAATCACTTCACTTCTCTGTCTGTGGCGTTCTGTTACGTAATCTGATTCACTTTCCTTATCAACGCACATTGCAGAGCCTAGGCAACCGGAAGAATGAGTATGGACGTTGCACGTGTTCGCAGGAGCCTTGGGGACAATGTGTTATTGATATATTTCTTTAAACAAAATAGATATGTGATTTGAAAAGTTTCAAAAAAAACAACTTCTAATTTGTTGGTGAAGATCCTATTTGTTTGTAAGTTTAATAGTATCCTGTGAAATCGTAGCACTAGAAAATATGAAAGTATGTTATAACGTTGGGTGGGACAGAAAAAGCGTTGTGAAGAACGGCTTTGTTCAACTATTACATACATTCGAAAGTAAGACGCTATTTACCCCGTGCATATTCGGCTAGGAACGTACATGTGGGCCGTAATATTCTTGAATGTTTTATATGTACTTTTTAATACATTTTTCTTTTAAATCTCTGAGTGGTAACACTGATTCTCTACCTTTTTTTTCTTTAATGACTACGCTTTTACAGTTTTGCAAAATATTTTTATCTGGAAAAACAAACTGTCATTGAAAAACCCTTTACAAATTTGGTAAGATGAGACAAAAAGTTTCAGAAAGGGTTGGATTTAAAAACCAAATTCTTCAGGTTTCAGTCTGCATGTGACTGTATTGTCACTTTCAATATGAAATTAGTTATTAGAAATAAGCTTTCATTTAGCGTATATTTGATTTTCGTTGACATTTAAACTTGATTCTGATTGATGTATTAAAGATGGAAAGGGGGAGTTTGAAACTACAGGGCCATCCCAAAACGACAACGGAGATTCCGGATCAACAATTAACACACCGAGTGAGCTCATGTTTTAACTTAATTTGCCCCTCACGGTCTATAAAGACGGCCGATGTTATCAACTGAGGATACAATCGCGGGGAATGGGAGTACATTTCACACAATGTAAAGACTCCAATTGACGAATCAAATGAGCCCTTTAGGCGGAAAGTACCCGCCTGACCGGTGAGGTGCATTGAAGGTAGATATTGCACTAAATGTTGGAAAAGTTGGGGTCTTTTTACATCAGGCTTCGTTGGTTAGCAACTTATATTTTCAGTACATCGATCTATATAGGTGATGTATGGTTCACTGCTGCTCAAACTATTAAACAGCAAATATTTAATGCCATTGGGATTAAGAGTCGATGAATTTGGCTTAATGAACACGTGAAGATGTTGAGGGTCATGTTTGTTTTGCTCATTTTTTAAAAGGAATTCTAAGTTGATCTTGTTTATTTTAAGTCTTGTTTATAAACAGTGTAGGCCCTCATGTGCAATTGTGTATGTACATTCGTCTTGCTTTCACTTTACACTCGTATCGTACCACGTAGACGTCGATCCCATTTTCAGGAAGTGCGTCCGGATATCTGAAGCACAGAAATATCAGCTTATATAATACAAAATAATTTCTTTATAAGCAAGCCTCCAGAAAAAACAAGCCACCAGCTTACAAATATTATTAAGTATAGGATTACTTTGTTTGAATTTTACTCATGAGATCTTGCCTCTGATGTGAATCATAAATATTAAAACCAAAACAATACTCTAATTGACCAATATAGTCAGGGCACTATTGACGCTTATGTCTTCTCACAGATTTGTGGTGGCCTTTAAAGCAACTTGTCCGACACAAATTACGACAAAGTAAAC
Source organism: Patiria pectinifera (assembly GCA_029964075.1). Lineage (NCBI taxonomy): Eukaryota > Metazoa > Echinodermata > Asteroidea > Valvatida > Asterinidae > Patiria > Patiria pectinifera. Next base: position 22,918,006 of record CM057150.1, on the reverse strand, counting down.
TTACAGACTTTTCCAATACAAGTTGAATGTATAAATGACCCCCAAAAATGGTGACAGTAAACAGGATGTCCTAGTCTTTTGTCTTTTCGATTGTTCAATTTCCCTGTGTAGTCAGTGAAAAGCTACAGAGTGATTTGACAACTATCAGCAATTTTTAATTTACCAATGTGCATTCGGATTATTGGCTTGGTGTACATTAGGACCTTGATTAAATATGTTTTTTTCTCAATTCATATTCAGACCCCTCGATGCAGAGTCAGTCGATTTTCACCTTCATTGCCGTCGGTATCGCGGCTGCACTTCTGCTGGTGCTTGTTGCGGTTATTGTCTCATGGCAACGCCGAAAGAGTAAGTTTGTTTGCAAGTCTTGTTTACTGTAAACTCTGCCTTTGGTACTGCCTTCTAACTACCGAGCTATTGCTTTGCTGCTGCCAGACAGCTGCACCTTTTTGGGGTCAGTTGCAGGTAGTAATAATGTGTTAATATTCAATGCTTTTGGACTTATTATGTACACTTTGCGTCATCAATCTAATACAACTGACCTGCTTAGGAACCTCAAGATTTCTCTTATATTTGCGGGGGACATTTAATATAGCTTTTTTCCCCGCCACCTAGCGCCGAATACGGGGGACGCCACATTAATGTAAGAGTAATCAACAACTAACATGTGCTTTTACATCATAGTGTGCGTATGGGTGAGGTCAAATCCTAAATTAGGGCCAATATCAGGATCAGTTTCCTGTTAGTTCAGCCCGTGAAGCAATCTTGTTGGTTTTTTTGAGATTTGAAACCTTATAAAATATGAATAATCAAAACATAACACCATTGTTAATTGTCCAGAACGTACTATGATAATATTTGCGTTTCGAATGTAAAATTCATAAAAAATTGTACACCAGGAAACAAAAACATCCTGTAAATGCATTATGTAAGTTCTGATGGCCGCTTAACATATCGAATATGGAGGTGAATTTATGTTTATATGAGATTGCATTGTTTGTGGGTTAAAGTGCAAATTCGGAAAAACGAAAGTGCTCACATTGCATTTTTGCAATGAATCGAGGTAACAATGAAGGTAATAATAACATAAACCATTGTAGACGTTTGTTTATGGTTTGATTTTTGTTATTCCTATCTACAGATAACATTGCCTCCGATGGAAACCAGTGAGTAAAATGTATTTTAAATATTGACAGTTTTGCTTTGTCAATGAATTATTGGAATTAGTAATGCGGGTCAGTTTCTTTTTGCGCTGACACGACAGGTCTTTATTTCACTGATAGTCGCTGTTGCATATTTTTAATTTTTTTTCAACCGTAATTATGTTCTAACGACAAGCTATATGCGAGCATTATCACATCATTATTTTAAACTTTGGAAGCTGGAATAATTTACATGTAAAAACAAGTAGTGCGAATTCTTCCTTAAAGTCGAAGGAGATAGTACTCGGTTCCTAAACTCAATCTTGTGAGAAATTACCCCCAAAATGCTTGACAATATTACAACACCTTACACAGAGCGCCATAACTGGTGGTAGTTCTTTGTTAATTTAAATGAGAACAAAACTGTTCTGAGTTGCTTTGTGCAATTGTCCTATAAAAGCTGGAGGATTCAGCCGGGGAACACAATGCAACTTGTCAAAGTTATACGAACACCAATGTACGGACGGAAGCGTATTTAGGACATGCAAAAAAAATAATTCGGCCCACGTTTTCGTCGGGTGGTTTACTATTCCGCCCGGGCAAAGTAATATTCGGCCAGGGTTGATTACTATTCCACCTGAGCGGATTACAGTTTGAGTTGATTTTTAGCACAAAACAGCTGATATTAGCCCATTAAAGGCATTAATAGGAATTTGCTAGTGTTTTAGGAACATTTTGGGTGCTCAATATTTGTAGAAATGTTTATTGGATAATAGGGCTGTTAATCTTAATTTTTTCAAGTGTGGGGGGGGGGGGACTGATTTGGACCCAAGTTGTCTTCTAAACAGTTCATATCATTAAATTTGAAACTTGGAATAGACAACCTGACAGGGAATAGTACATATTACCGAGATGTCATTGTGACATCATCAGGTATTACAATAATATGTTTTAACGTGCTTTTTTTTGTTTATTTATAAATCATAAACTAAACGGAAACAAATCATGTTAAAGTTGGTATATAGGTGTTTTTTTCAAAGTTGATTTTACTTTTCCAAACAAATTTAAAAGAATATAATGCTCTCTAACAAATAAATTTGCTTGTTTGCTTTTTGAAGCCTTCATACTATTCTGTGTCAGGATGTTCAGTCCAAGTTTATGATATGGATCGTTTAAATGAAATAATTCAACCCCCACATGAAAAAATGAAATGAACAGCCTTGTTACCCAGCAATACAATCTTAAAAACATTCAGCGCCCGAAAATACTAGCAAATTAATATTAATTCCAAAAAAATGGGTTAATTTGAGCTGTTTCGAGCTCGAAAACAGCTCAAAATGTAGCCAGCACGGGTGGAATAGTAATCCGACCGGGCGATTTAGTAATCCGTCCCGGGCGAAATGATAATTTTGTCCGGGGGGGGGGGGTTATGTCCTAAATACGCTTCTGTACCAATGGTATGACTCTGAAAGCTTTATTTTAGTAGCTATGTGTTGTTAACATGCTATTACAGGCCTGTAGTTCACTACACACGGACTGGAACCGACAGGCCCACGGCGTCTGTGAGTCCTGTCTTGAACACAGTCGTAGGACCATCAGGTAAACTAAGCTTAACGCCTGAGTGCCGAAGCTGTTCGTGCTAGAGAATGGGATCTTCGAATTCAAAATTAAAACGAAATAAGAAAGACTAAAGGGACAAACCCCTGAAATGACACATAACACGTATCGAACAATGATAACGATCATGTTGCTATCATTAAAGAATGACGATTCGATCTTTGATCGAAATTATGTTTCGATGTGACAGGTTACAAGTTTGCTTGTATATAAAATCAAATTATTTATTTTTTAATACAAAATTAAATAAAGCTGCTTCAATTTGATTGGTACAATGAAGCTTCAAGAGTGGAGTGTCATGGCCTAGCGGTTAAGAAACCGGACTCATGCTCTGCTGTTTCAGAGGCAACAGTGGCGTGGGTTCGAGCCCGGGCCCGGACACTTGTGCCCTTAAGCAAGGCACTTAACCATTATTGCTTCGTCCTTCGGATGGGACGTAAAGCCGTAAGTCCCGTGTGTTGTGTAATGCACGTTAAAGACCCCAGTAACACTTATCGCTTAGAGAAGGGGTTTGCCCCGGTGTTTCTGGCAGTGGCTGCAATATGCAGCAAGATGACGTAAATAAAGAGTGAAGTATATTTGGTCATACGGCCTTTAAAAATACGATAATTTTAAGAGATGCCACTCTCATAACTCTGTATTTTATTTTATTACAAGTTGCGGAAAATATCTACGAGGAAAATACGTTCCTTCCGAGTAGCCATTCACCTCCTGCTACGACAGCGCCCTCTAGCAGTGGCATTCGAGCAACAAGGAACTTCAGACGTTACAATTCCGGTAATCAGTAAATAGAGTTACTCAATAAAGTCACTCAAAAAGTCCACTCTTCGGTTAGTTTATACACCGAAGCGTTGAGTTAAGACATGTTCATGCCCGACCAACCTCTGCTTAGTGATATGCGACCAACACTTCATGTGTGCATCCGGAAACATCATTAACATTGGGATGTGTTTTGCAGGATAATTTTGGACATGTCTCACTTCTTCAACCTATTTCAACGAGTTTGGATGTTCTAGTTTCAAAACTGATGTTCAAACTGATGTTTTGTTGTTGTTTTGCCTTGCTTTTTTTCAGGCAATAGGGTAGTGGAGACTGTTGCCCTCCCTGGCCCCCCGGTGGAGCAAAGCGATATGCCGTCTACCAGCCACCAACAACCAGCCGCCACCATTTCTAAGGAAGTATGTAAATTAAAACTAATACATTCTTTCAAGTTATCAAAACAAATATGCATTATGGTTACATTTCCGTCAAAATTAAAAATGTGCATACATTTTTTTGTCAAATAATCCAATTTTTCAAATGCGCAGTCGTGATATTTGCATTAAACGCAGTCATGTCTACCTATTTGTCTTGGCAGGTCCTCATTTACGCAGACGTCCATCACACCAAGGCACGCCCATTGGACGCCCCGCCCATCCGCACGGAGCCGCACACCCAGTACGCAGACATCGACAACTTCCTGTTATCAACTCCTGTCGAGACCCCGCCTCTTCTCAGAGACGACGCCCGAAGCTTGGGTGCTGAGGGGCTGATTCTAGATAGTTTGCAAGCAGAGGGCATACAAGAGAGGGCTCCGCCCCGCCCCCTGCGGGGTAACCCGATCCCTCATCTGGTACGGGATTGGCAGATCTAGACTTAACGAGTGTGCGTGAATAACCAAAATGATCAGTTTCAGGATCACTGGTCGAGCAGCCCAATAAGACCCTTATACAGGTCAGACGAATATTTTACAACAATCTTCAATTTCGCTTGTATATTTTGTAAGAAAAGAAGAGCTTTCTAATGTCAGATGGAAACAACTTTATTCTTAACAAATACACATCTTTTTTTGTGGTAAAAATTAAAAAAAGGTCACTTTCGCTTGTATTTTTTTAAGAAAAGAAAGAGCTTTCTAATGTCTAAAGAAAAAAGTTTTATTCTTATGACAAAATCACATCTTCATTGTGGTAAAAATGAAGAAGAAAGTCACAGAAACTGGAAACACTTGTGAGGAAAGGTATGGATGACCTTTGACAACAAAACAACTTTTTTCCAGCCGTAGATTTCCACTATTGAAATAAAATAAAAAAAGACGGGCCTGTTCTGCTGAAAGGTACAAGTGGAAGGCATGCGTGGTGAACACGCTTTAGCTTAAAAAAACACACCTGGTTCAGGAAAAAAAAATAAGGATCAGAATCTCAAGATGGACCGCTTGCTTTTTTGTCGTTGAAGAATCCTTACGTCATGTACTTGAAAATCAGCGTTCGAAAAGAAATCATCTGTTCGAATAATTGAAACCGTAATGGACACGAAAAAAAATAATCGAAAGAAACAAAACTACCGTAAACTTGCGGTCCTATAATGAATTAACATTTACTCCATATTGCGTGTAATATGTAAATAAATGTTTTTATATCTCAAACGGTTGCAATTTTAGTTAGCCTATTTGACAATATCCGCTTGTATAGTTAAACTTTTGTTTCTTAACGAAAATTTAAACGTAGTGGTTGTTCACGTTTATAGGGTTAAATTCGGTTTCAGTCGAACGACACAATTGGGAGTAAAGTCGAGAGGCTTTTTTATATGTTATAGTATAAATTAAAATTGATTTTTTTTTTCAATGTTCATCATCATGATCATCATCATCAACTCGGCCACAGCAATGTTGAAGAGGGCGCCGTTTAAAATACAGTAACGTGGTGCTGGCCTCGCTTGGCTTCGTATGGTTGTACATCATGTAGCTTTTGTTGTGAACCACCTCGACTCAAGCATGTTGTCTTTTCTGTCTTAAAAATGTACCTGTTTATTTTTGGTGAGTTGCCTCGTCTTAAATTATCCTCTTTATTTACATGTGCTAAGGAGTTGCAAAAGTGTTTTTGTAGCCATATTTAAGGTATATTTTTTGAGAATTATAATTTTGTTTCTGACGGATATTCCTTGGGCTGTGATAGGGCCTGGGAGTGTCAGCGTGACATGGCGGTCATGTTTGCCCGGTTTTATTTCCTTGAATTTTAATTAAGTTTGGGACAAAAGTTTTGAAGTCGCTAAAGGTGTTTTGCAACTCCTTGCCATGGGCTTTAGGGGGATTGAAAATGGATGGCTAATATTTTCAGGTTTTGCTGGCAAGATGGAACCAGTCTGGTTATTTTGAACAATTTTAAGTGAGTGCATATATATCATTGTACATGGATAGCCTACCTGGCTGTTAATTTTATGAGATTTTCTGACGTGTTTGAACAATTCTCCTGGAACATTGCTTTTTGACAAGCATGGAATTTGTATTTTTGTTTATGCATTCCTCATAAGGCAAATTCTTTGGTTTATGCAAATCAATTTGGGCGTGGCATGGGAATCTTGGGTGCTCATATCTTCTGAGTTCAGGTGTATTCCCATCATGATTGGTTCTTGCCAGCAGCTGGGTGTTTGTTTAGTAAGACGAGTCAAATGTTTGCATTATTTGTGAAATATCTGTATTTTTCTGTCTCGGTTGGTCGCACACCTTCAAATTGTAAATGTTAAGTATTTAAATAAAAACTGAAATTTGGTTTTGCTTTAATTTTGCCGGTGTATAATTTTACTTGTGATATGTATTTATTAAATTTCTAGAGAAATTGAGAATCCAGGAGCTTCACTCCTCTAATTTGGGATTTCATTTAATTTAATTTATTGAAACACTTTTTTGTCTGATGAAAAACGACTTTGCTTAACCCTAAAGGGGCCGGGTTATTTTAACCATCTCTCAGCCGGGGGGGGGGGGATTCCCCCCCCCAAGATCACGGCTAACTAGTGAGCATCTCTTCCTAAACATACCAAAGACATTTCATGACTATAGGTCAAAGGGTTTTGGAATTATTGCTAATTAATTATTCATATGTACGTATGGCAATTCTGCTCTGTATACACGACGTATATAGGCAAATCCAGCGCGTAGCGCCGGAAAATTGTTAGCTTCGCGGCAACCCGTGGTCCGATTTTTATGTTTTTGGTAAAAGATGCGCAAAGCTCGAGGCTTAAAAGTCATAACAGATCAGGTCGCGATTTTGTTTTGTTTTAGAGGCTATCGCGGAAAATGTTGAAGGATTCCGCCCCCCCCCCGGCCCCTTTAGGGTTAATTGAAGAAAATGTTCATACTTTGTAAGATTCCAATGTGTGTTTAGTAACGAATAAAATAAAAATCAGAAGGGAGGTTCCATCAAATTTGTTCAACTTATATTTCCTTCATTAATGTCTGTGAGTTTGTAAGTATTTTTGTGTTACACGCTACATAACATACAACCCCACCATTATTGACAGAATACCGGTGTACTTGCAGCTGTGTAGACATTGTAACTCGCCGTTTGCAAGCGATAAGTGCGACAGTGAAAACCAAACAACTATAAAAAAACAAATTGTAAAAGAATATTCTAGACCATTCCCTTGTAGTTTTCATTAGGAAACATTAGGGACAATGCTCAAAACCGTTTGTTTGGGAACCACCTGGCTGCAGACGCTCTAAATTGGTTTTAAAATATACTTCAAAATATAACACAAATTGAACATTCGTTGCATTAAAAAATTTTCAAGAGCATGCACGGCCGGCCGCTACAGCCTGCGCAAAAGACAGCGCCCTCAGTGTTCAACATAATAGCAAAAATTCGGTTGCGCGGAAGGAGCTTAGGCTTCAGAGGGCGTCGTCTGTTGACGAATTTGGGGTAAATTTTCGACGCGCACCCCTTACGTTTTTCAATGTTTTCAGGTACGGAGGGGTCAAATGCAAATTATTTTTTATATGTAACTTATCCTGCTGTTTCATGGATTTAAAAAATGCCTTGTTAAATAAAATGACCACGAAGCTACATGGGCGTTGCGAGGGGGGTGGGGATGGGGTGCTTTGCCCCGGAAAACGAAAAAAATAGGAAAAAGGGAAAAGACAAAAAAAAGAGGAAGAGATGCAAAGCCATATTGTTGTTAATTTGATGGGGGGGGTAGGGCAAATGCTCCCCTGCTCACGCTCGGAAAAATGATAAATTGTGAATATAATGAAAAGGTCAAAAAAAAAATGCCTTGCCCCCCCCAAAAAAAAATCCTAGCGACGCCTATTCGTAGCTAAAATATATCAGCTGGATAATGCTGGACGAATTTCAACGTTTGGAAAGGCGAACTTTGTATGGAAGCATGTAATATCATTTTCACGAGGCAACTGATCATACTGAAAGTTACTCGGATGTTCCACAGACAAAGTTGATGTGGTTCCAAGGTACGGGCAAGCAGCTTATTTGAAATCAGTGCACCTCACTTGCAATGCCTGTGTATCGTGTGTATTCCTATGGCGAACTGTACAAGGGCGATTTTTTCTTTCCCAAACGACATCCGTTTCCCATCTTCTGATTAGTCAATTACATGCATAGCTAATGCCCTATTCTCCACAACACAAACCAAAGATAGGTTTTTCTGTCTCTCGAGAAATGTCCCTTCCTTACTTTAATTTTTTAAAGGTAAAATGACAAGACGTGAGAAACGCTCAATGCGGCTCTTACTCGGATCACCTGAGTAGGAGTGAGGACTATTTCCAACCAGTCAATTGTTACATTACAACCAGTGATTATTTTTAAATACCATTATTCATTGTTATAAATTTATTCTCTAAAGCCCTGGACATCATGAATAATTCGCCCCCCTCGGCGACTTTCCCCCCAAACGACATAAGCGAATGGGGTGTGCGCTATGAGTTTTTTTTTAACTTTACTTTCCTAACAATGTGAGAAAGAAAAACAAATAATGATAAAAAAGAAATGATTTTGAACCTAATGGAATTAAGAGTTATTTTCCCTTAAAAAAAACATTTCTCCAAAGCCACAAATTAGAAAAGACAGGATTTAGTCAATAGCTGTGAAAAAGTCGTCAAATACCGGGAAAACAAATAATAATGTATGTGATTAGTTCACTAAAGATGAACGTTTTAAAAACATAACTCAATAAAAAAATCAGCTTTACATGCATCGAACAGTTGGTCCATGTCTGTAAAAAAGACTTTTTACTTCTATTTGAAAGTACTAGCGTTCGGGGGACCTTTGTAAAACGTTGAAGAACAACGTAATATATTGTTAGCTGTACAGGGTGATAAAAAAGCGAAACCCAAATGTCGGGACCGTTATTTTAGTAAAGTTCTGCATGTAGCACTTTCAAAATCTAGAATACAAAAGCCCGATTTGTAAGCTTTCTTTTAGTACAAGAATCATTCAAATCACTTCCACGTTGTACGGCATTTTAAACACAACCACCGTTTTAAAGTTCCGTCCACGGATCAAAAGAATGTTAGTGTTCTTTCAGCAAAACGAAAACAAATCACATTGGAGTAGGTGTGAATTGTTTTCGTTTTGCTGAAAGAACGCACACCTTTAATTGTGATCCTTGGAATGAACTTGAAAAGTACATGAGTGATTTGAGTGATTCTTGTACTAAAAGAAAGCTTATGAATTGGGATTTCACATCCTAGATTTTCAAAGTGCTACATGCAGAACTTCACTAAAACAATAGTCCCGACATTTATGTTTTGCTCTTTTTGTTTTACTCACCCTGTATACCTCCCATGTATTTTGTTGCTCGTCCATTTACAGGCCCAGGTCTGGATTCTTCCCATATCTTTTTCCCTGGCGTTTGGCGGGCTCTTTGCCAAGACCTGGCGAGTCCACGTCATCTTCAGCAACAAGACCAAGAGAACCAAGGTATTGCGATCTATCAATGAATTACATATTTTTGTATAGCATTTTACATTATTTCTACCTTCTCATTTTCTCTCTAAGACCATCTTTGCTTTCTTTGGTGTATACACTTAGATGTCCTCAATATTTTTTTCACGCGCAAACGGCTAATTAAAATAATTTTATCATCACTGTCCCTAAAAGGTACCCGTTTTACTCTACTCCTTCTTGTTCGAGATCACTAGGCAGTAACAAACATACCCAAGTGAACATTTAAAGTGGATATGTCTTTTCGACGCTAAGTGGCAGCACACATTCTATGTTCAAAGTTATTCAAAAATGAAGTGTATCCTAATAGCAACCCAGTCAAGGGTACGTGGATTCTCGAGTTCTATGTTTGCGCTCGTATTTTGCTCCAGATAAAGAAAACTGATAGAAAATCGATTTTCGTCAGGTGATATCATGTAATAAACGCAAGGCGAAAGTCACCTTATTCTTAAATGCACCCTTGAGGAACAGAGACACTATGCAAGCATTCTTTACGTAAGGATTGTCAAGTTCACCCCTTTTATTGTAGGTCTACCCTCCACAATGTCAAAAGGTACCATGCAAGCAGAGGATTCACAGTGGTTACACCCAACATAAAATTACAAGCCAAGAGGTGCAAGCGCAGGGTCCACAGTAGGAACCATCCGCCCCCGAATCAAAATAAAACAAATAAATACACTCCATGCCCAGACAGTCGTGTTGTATCATACTCTCGAGGACAACGTTTTGTGTTTCACTCTGTCCCTGTAATATAACACTCTCCCATAGACTAAGCAAACAAACTTACTACAGAGGACTGTTTCCAACAAAAGACACAACTCCCGAGGACTGATAGGTTGTTCTCCCTTGCTGGAATAGTGTCCGCAGTAAGTGCATCAAAAAACCACCAACAAAAACAACAGTAGAACAGTAGTGTGCTGTGTTAGTCGGGACCGGATAGTCTGAGACCAACACCAAGACTCAGACCTTCAAAACAGACCGAGACCTACATCACTGGTAGAGGGTCTACAGTTCGATCTAACTCTCAAAGTAAAGTTTCCTATTTATATGAGCAATGCACCTGTAAAGGCCAATACTAATTTGGTGATGTTCCCTTATAGATTTTTGACTACCATCTCTTCGCAATCATTGTTGTGGTCGTTGATATTAGCATTAACTCGGTCTGGACGGTTTACGACCCCGGCCAACTGATACAGATCACTCTTGCTGACCAGGTAAATATGTAGCCTTTGGTAAACCAGAGAACATTTCGTGGACAGAGGGTGTTTTTTCTTTCTTTTCAGCTTTTGTTTTTGTTATTGTAACCTTCCAATGGAGTAACTATAAACAAACTTGTGTAACACAATTTTGAATAACATATTTCATTATTTTAAGACTATGTTAAAAATGCATGCAACAAAAGGCACACATCTAGCTACTTCACAATTTGTAAATCCATATTTCAGGTTTAAAATTACCGAGCTTGTAGTAAAAAAATAATGGATTGAAAAAGTCAGTACCATTATTTCGCTTTTTCTTCGTTATTTTTCCTACTTGCTTTTATCATAATTTTGTGTGTCTCTTTACAATGTCTGTTTTTTTTCATTTGTGTTTGTTTTTTATTTATCGACTTTCTAGCTGGATAAGGATGCTGATAAAATCATCCAGCAGAGTTTTGATAGGTGCGACTCGCCCAAATCGCCCAAATTCCTGTGGATCGGAATTATATTCTGCTGGAAAGGAATCCTACTGATGTACGGGGCTTTCCTGGCGTGGGAAACGAGGTACACTCGTTGTTGTTTCGATACATTTGGCATTAATATAGTCCGTGGGACGAGAACTTAATGTTTTATTCTTCAAAAGACTGGGCATAAAACAAAAACTAAAAAAAGTGGCTCTTTAGGCTGTTGGATCTATTGTTTTTGTTGCTATTGCTACTGCTGCAGCTGAAACTCGTATTTGATACTAATGCTGCTGCTTATGATGCTGCTGGTTGCTGCTCTTTCTATTGCAAATGCTGCTGTTTTGTCAATGGTGCTTTTGATGTTCTAGCTACTTCAACTATTGCGTTACTTATTTCAAAATGTAAGATTAGTGATATCGATTTGTTATAGGTCTTCTGTGGCTTTGATAATAATACCTCTGGTTCCAGTATTTAAATCAGCTAAAAACTAATTTGTCGCAGGAAAGTGACCATGCCACAACTGAATGACTCCAAGTACATCGCGATGGCCATCTACAACGTGGCTGTTCCAAGCATGATCGTCGCCCCTCTGGTCACCTTCATCACCAGTGACATGCCCGGGACCTCCTACATCCTCACGGCGTCTTGCATCATCTTCGGGACAACTGTCACCAACTGCTTGATCTTCATTCCAAAGGCAAGTCAAACGAATTACAGGAATAGGATTTGTATGACTTAAATACATTTACAACAGCTTTCTTGGCATGTTACTCTGACTTTGTAGGATTGTAGCAGTAACAGGGAGAAATTCCAACATTTTATTTTGTATGCTGATGAAAATTACCATTTTCATGAGCCCAAGTATGATGTCATTCAAGGCAGGACAGTATATAGGTTTGTGTACTAATATATGTCAAACTTTTCTCTATTTTCTTGTAGGATGTTCCACTTTTTTTACTTGTTTATCATGTTAAACAACTTGTTTTGACAACAGTAGCCAATTATTTAAAAAAAGTGTTTTTGGGTAATTTTGAAGGACTAATTTGTGTACTGTTCATATGAACTTTTGACAAGGAGTACCTTGTGTGACAAAAGCAAAATAGCGCCCTCTTACTTGTATTACTGAAAGTATTTGCTAGGTATTGAGAAAGTACCACTTTCTTGTCACTTCCAATGCAAACAAGTATTAAGATCTTGTATGTATTGTTGCCACTCATAAAAATTTGCCTGAAAACAACAGTGGCGCATCCAGGATTCGGTTTTGGGGTGGACTCGCATTTGTTTTAAAAAAATGTTGCCAACAATTTTTGGCCGCAAAAAAAAAAAATGGATTTTTTTTTCTTTCGGGGGCGGACTATTTTGACGTTGGTGGCGCCACTTACACCCCTATTATACAACTCGTAAATAGGCCACATACATCACCGAGGTAAAATCGTGGGACTACAATCCACATGTGGACCAGGGCTGGAATCGAACCCAGGCCACAGCTGTGGAAAACGAGGACAGTAACTACTGCGTCAACTGACTCCCCCCTTTTTTAATGGGTTATAAAAAGCACTTTCTAGCTTGCAAGTGTTCTTACAAACCCGACCCAAAAGGATTGATCACAAAGTCATTCTTAAGTCAAGAGGTGGTAGGAAAAAAGGGAAATATATTCAGGGGAGAGTCCACGGAAATCAGGAAGGGACTGGAACCCCAATGTACACAACGACCAGGTTGGATTCGAACCCGGGTCACAGAGGTGAAGGTCGAAGAAAGCAATGCTTTGCCAACTTGAAATCCAATCCACCGTATGGTCTTTTTTTTCCCAGAGCTTAGATTTTGAAGAAAAAAAAAGGTTGAAAGTGAAAAAAACATACTTTTATCCCAGCATTTCCTCTCACTTTACAGACTACTCTCTTCTTCTCCGTTTGTTTTTGATTACTGTGTCAATTTTATTCGGTTCTCCATTCAAAGTTGTATAATTTTACTTAATACAACTTTACAACTACAGCCTTAAAAAATAAAGCCTTATAAATAAACTGTTTATATAAACTTAATAGCAATTCCTTTTTTCTTTTTCTTTTTTAATACAATTTAAAAGTACAGTTTAAGAAACAGTTCTGTACATCGAAACGGCAAAAAGGGGGAAATGAATAAACACTTGGCAAATCCATTCAAAAGAGGGCGCACTTCAAGTAAAGCACAGCAGGGCGCTGTATAAACGAATAGACTCCATTTTAATACTCAGCGGCTCAAAATCGCTATACCGAACGACCACTGGACGAACCTTTTATAGCACTTCAAGTGATAACCTGTAGTCATGCATATACTACAGATTATTGCGCTCTGGCAGGAAAGACACGGTGAGGTGCTTCAGGACCAGTGCCTCTTCACGACCAACAACCAGATAGCCCCGCAGAGAGCATTCACCGCGAACCGGAGCGTTAACATCAGCTCATTGACGGTGCTGAGGGAGAAAGACAAAGAAATAGAGAAACTCAAGAATCAGTTGACACAGGTGAGTGACACCAAACTCCTGGGACAGAAATTGCATGCGCATCGGAACGAAATTTCTCGTTTCCATTATCATCTGTGTGTATACAGGTTCATGAGTTTGAACAAAAACTTGGACAAAGAAATAGAGAAACTCAAGAATCAGTTGACACAGGTGAGTGACACCAAACTCATGGGACAGAAATTGCATGCGCATCGGAACGAAATTTCTCGTTTCCATTATCATCTGTGTGTATACAGGTTCATGAGTTTGAACAAAAGAGGACATTTTAAACCCCAATTCCCAAAGGTCCACAATTTGGCCATCGTGAAAACAAAACATATTGGAAGGTCTTCCTAAAACTGAGTTAGGGTTCAGACAAAAGAGGGACAGTAGGGGGTCACATACAAATTGTGCTGTATCCACCTCCGAAAGTGGACAATGACTAGGGTCCATGATCGGACGAAGGTTCAAAAATTCATACGGATGGTCTTCCCTACAACAAAGGAAGGACGAGAAGTCCATGGTGGAAGGTATTCAAATACGTAATGTGTATTCATATAGTACAGTCGTAATGTCAACACAATGAAAAACAAAATAATAACCTCTTTGAGTCGTTTTGGAGTTACGGTTATTCGTGGGGGAAAACCAACTCACACTCATCCCTTTGTGATTTGTTTTCGCTTTACTGAAAGAACACTGACCTTTTTGTGTTCCGTGGGCAGAGCTTTAAAATGGCGCTTGTGTTTAAAATTCCGTAACTTAAAAACAAATAAGTGTACTGTATGATTCTTGCTCTAAAGCAAGCTTATGAATTGGACTTTCATATCCTAGATATGCTACATGGAGAATTTGACTGAAACAATGGTCCGGACAATGTTATATATTTTGGATGGGCTTTTTTTTTTGAGGGGGGGGGGGGTAAAACTCGTCCAGTCTGACGTTTTTGGCATTTGGAAATTGAAATAAAAATTCGCGAAATCGTGCGTAATTCAATTTGATGGAAGATTAGCATCATGCAACGAGAGGTATCTTTCTAAGCAGGGCAAGGGGATATATCAAAATATATATATACAATATAAATTTTGATTCCTATTTTCCCTTTTTATATTATCAGAAGGAGCTTAAAATTGAGGGATTGTTGGAACTGATCAGCAAGATGAGACTGAAACCGCAGTAGAGCGTCGATGGGAGTACCGTCGATGGGAGATAAGAAGAAAGTACACAGTCGCTGTGTACACCCCAGACATGTTTGCGCTACATACCTAGTGTAGACATTCTTTTGTTTTCGTGTAGTTAAGAAAAACCGGTGAAAAAAATCGTTTTACTCACACTGTGAAAACTCTTTTAACCCAATTTTTTTATATGATTACCTCTAGTGTTTCTCTTCATTTTGCCATGGATAAACCCAACCCAAATAGGCATCTAAACCCGTTTTCCAGAGAGGAAGAAACATTGTGTTGACGTGGGCAAGTCCGCACAACGTCGCTGCTACCTGGTTTATGTGGACCTCTTTTGTTCGGAAGTCCACACAGTGAATGTAATGCTTGTACTCCCGTTTCCGCAAACACACACTTCCACACGCAAGACAACAATTAAATTGCATCCAAATCAAACAATAAACAGGACATAAACGAACAAACGGACTCGACGTGGAGGTACTGCAATGACGAGACCAACCATCAAACACAAAACGAAACAATTATGTACACTCACAATCACATCATCATTGAGGGGACTCACCATGACCAGAGTAAAACAGACATCAATATCCAGCAGACTAGGGGCCAGTTTCACAGCGCTGCTCAGCACACACAAAAATTGCTTAGCACAAAAAAGTCTGGCTTATAAAAGTAGGTTCAGCCAAAACTCCATGTGATGTATATTGCCTGTGATAAGTATTCAACTGTTGATAAGTATTCAACTGTTGTCTGCTTAGCATGAAAATCACATGGAGTTTTGGCTGGTTTTCTGCTCTTATATAAGCAAGACTTTTTTTGTGCTATGCAAATTGTTGTGCTGAGCCGCGCCGTGAAATTGGGCCCTGGACCAATCAAACAACACAGTTGGACAAAACTAACCCAACTACCATTATCAAACAAATGTGTAGCGGGAGATCAGACCAATCTAGTCATAATCAGGAAAGAAAGCAGTACATTTCAACAACCACATCAGAATAAGGGAATGTAGGAACATTAGCCGGTAATTCAGACAAAAGCCGGGGAAACTGATGATTTGCAGAAACGGCAATGAATTGTTCGCTTTGGTAACTGTTTATTGGAATCTGAAAGACACCGTTATCTCCTGCCATCAACTCGTCAAACTGTGTCTGGTCGTAACCTTAGCCATTCTCATCTTCTCGATCTTGATCGTTCAACACCCAGAGGTATAAACTGTCACCGATTCCATTCATGGTCACAACGTTGAATAACAATTCTTAATGTGTATTTGTATTTTTGTAGTGCAATTTTGTAATTTGTAACAATTTGTTCGAATCCGGCTTTTTATTTCTTTTATTTTGTCATTAATGTTTTACTATTGTATCAATTTATGTTTAATTTGTAAATCAGACATTGTTAGTCTTTTACTTGCTGTTTGATCTTTATGTGTAATAAACCGTAATGAACGAACGAATGCAAGGCCCGTGTTCTGGCATACAGATGTTTACATTTATAAGATCAGCATATCTCCCATTAACTACAAAATGTTTGATAACATCATAATTAACGAGATTAAATGATCCCCTGATTACCAACGAAGAGAGAAGAAGTTTGCCATGATTACCCTATTAGTGTACGACATGTCCCCATATTTTGTTGCCCGAGAAAACGAGTCCCCTGTTTTTTAGCTCGATGTTATGCATCAATATGCTTGGACTTAATGTAACCAAGCAGACATTACATACTCCAAAAATGACGTGGCTAATTGTTGGTAGGTGGCAAATACGGGGAGATATTGTGGCACAACAGAACACGGGAGACAATGCATATACATGGAATGTATACTCAGGTGTAAGTTATTTTTTTAATGTAGATAGTATTTTTTCTCCGGTCATCCACTTGGCCTACGAAAATTAATACGTGGGGGAGGGTGGCTTGTATCATACTTTCAATGGGGGCGCTGTTCAAATTTGACAATTAATAACACAATATTATAAAATAGTTCTCTTTTGTTCATAGTCTACAATTAAATCAACATACTGTCATACTGTACCCCCTAGCTTCTACGGGGATTATACCCCCCCCCCCCCTCGTGCCGTCTTGGTCACAAACAATTTGGTTCTGAATCCGTCCTTTGGGTGCACTAACTATTTTTATATTCTATAATGTATATTATGTACTAGATTTAACATGAAAATTTCAAATGTTGCAAACAAAATTATTGGCAAAGTCTCATATGCCACCAGTAGAAAACAAATTATGTAAATTTCTTAAATGATTCTGCGGAGCCAAAAAATATTAGCCGTTTCCAACAAGCATTCGGTGTCGTATTTTCAATGTGCAATCGACAAACGGACCCGATTAAAAGGTATACATTAATATGTCAGTTCTTGGGTTTTTTTACGAATGTAGTTTTGTTCATGTTCAGAGGCACCGGCATTTGCACACATGAAAGTTTCATTAAAAAATGTTAATGCTTAATTTGTTGGACTAAGCATTGCAAACCTTTCCTTTCCGTCTATTGTGAGGAGCGGCTCAATCCTCTATTTCTGATGTTTTATGCCGCGTGCCAATTACTACGGATGGAAATAACCATCTTTTAGCCTATTAGAGATAATATGGCGGGCAGAATAGGAGGGCGCTGTTTGATTTGGCTGAACTCTTTTGTATTTACCCAAACTAAACAGTCCCCTCCTATTGTGTCCGTCCAAACTTCGCGCTAATCCATGCATAAAATCACTTGTGTTTGGATACAATTATTGCAACAAATTACAAATTGCAAGTGCGTCCGTTTATCCAATAATGTAGGCATGTTGTTTGAATTGGTGTAAATTGTATCTTGCATTTTGTGCCTAACCATAGTTATTTTTTAACCAAGGTTTGATCTAAAGATGCATACGCCGTACTCTTTAGTTGTTCTCTAAACGCATACTATTGTTTTAAGTAAAAAAAGAAATATCCTATTTTGGGCGTCTGCAATCCTGTGGGAAAAACAAGAATTTCATTTTCTTCGCACCAAAGATTGCACTTTTCGTGAAGCCGCACTGCAGGCGGCGAATTATTGGCAGCTAGGAATTCGATTTTTTTAAAGAAATAATTTAGTTACCAAACGGAAGTGGATTTTTTTCGTTCGATGTCTCTATTAAAATGTGACTATAAACTGTTACATTTGTACGAAAATAGCATTTAAACAAATTTATATTTTTTTGGAAGGTGAAACTCAAAATTAGCACGAAGAACCATTTCATTAATGAGCTGCTATGAAAAGTGAATGAGGTGATTTTACTTACCCGGCTAAATAATTGGAAAGAAAATAACAGTTTTGGTTTGTAACGTCTAATTAATTTATTGACCACTGTTTTAAATTATAGCTATAATTGTTGTTTATTTCATAAGTTATTCTCAAACGGGACCAGGCTCTGTATAAGCTTAGGCTTTTTTCCTGGTTCCCCTATCTGTCACCATTTATATTTAATTGATCAATGTGTTGTACATGTATTATTATTCTATTAAGTTTAGTTATTGTTGTAGTAAATAATCTGTTGCATTTGCATTATATTAATTTGTGACAAATGGAAATAAAACAATACAAATACAAATACAAAAACGTGGTTAACTCCTTTTGACACATTTGTATTCAAACAAACGCTATCAACAGCGCCCTCATATATCGTGGCCACAATAGTAGTTTTCGCCCATATACAGTATCGGTTACAGGCAGGAATACACATAAATTGTCGAAGAGTTCTCGTCGGGCGTCGCTTTTTCTTCAACTAAAAACCGTGGTTGAGGTAAATATTTTAACACAGTGGCCAACACACGATCAAACTACATGTCTATCTTTGCTTAGATTAAGACAGAGGGCGCTGTTGAATGCCAAGAATTATTTGAAGAACTTGCAACATAGAAGACTAGCCGTTGCATGCGCCTATCATGTTTTATCCGAAGTGCACCATAAACCCATACTGTCTTTATTTGTGATGCGATCAAGCTAAGTAAGTCGTTTGTCGGGAATTTCTAATTGGAGATACAGGCCATGTCACTACCAAGAAGAGCGGAAAGTAGATTTGGTTCTTTTGTTTATTTATTTACAGATCTTAGGAATACATGAGACTTGACTGGCAGGCCTATTCTATACAAAAACAAGTACATGTATAGGCGACTGATTAACGTCATAATATTAAAAGCGGCATTAACATTTTTAACTAGTCAAACACTCGGTGTTGCTCTTTATACTGTGTATTGGAGTTCTAACATTGAACATAAATATTAGTATACGGATCACTTTTGCGACTTGAAATAACTGGTATAACAGCATTGATATTGTTTTAGTAAAGAGCTCCGTGGCAGCAACATGTACATTGTATCTCTATGCCCTGACAATGCAATATGCATGGCATTTGAAACTATAAAGGTTTCCATGATTTGCTTTCCGGAAATAAGCATCCTGTTGCACTTTCAATTCTGGCATATTGGTCAAAGTTTTGGTTTCCATAACATATGTAGCACTGGATAGGTAATACGTGTTCTGAGCACTTCATTTCTGCCCAAATTAACGTGACTCTGCATGACATGGTAAAAATAATATACGTGATAACTACAGTGACATCTATTGTTTATGTTTCAGAAGCCATCGACGTTAGTTTCGTTCATGACTTCCTTGAAATGAAAATAGCTCTTTGGTGACCTCCCTAAATACTTCGGATTTTCGTTTGTACTTGGCTGTGACGCGTTAAGGTAGCTCCGCTGATTTGGGACTAACGAGCATAACCGTCGCTCTTCAGAAATGAATCAGTTATACGCGTTGATTTACATCTGCGTGTTTGGTACCGCATGTCACCTTTCTTGTGGTAAGTCAAATTATGCCCACACAAATTGAATTTGTTTTTATCGAGTGGTCGGGCACAACCCGAACACTGTCTAGAATTGTTCTCATAAATCTTCTTAGGTTTTTTTTTTTTTCCGGACAAAACTTCTCCGCGGGTTTTCTCCTAAACAGTTGATGATATGCACTTGTAACTTTCAGTATGCATTGAACATCATCCAAAGTGGTGCATATTACTCTGACGTCATGATGACGTCATTGGGTGTCAAAATTACAAGCGATATTACATGAAAAAGGGTCAAATTACTTTCACCCATAACTCTTGAACAAAATAACCAGTGATGTTTATATTCTGTAATCAGATAGACCATGAATTGATTAACATTTCTTTTCATGTACGTGAACTCACTTGACCCTTTCTTCCGGGTCAACCGGAAGATTAAAGTTATGTGAATTCAAAATGAAGACTTTAGCCTGAAATCAAAACAAAGCAAAATTTCTTACATACGGTTTACGGTATGATCATACAACCTAGTGTGAACTTGTACCACGTTACGAAGATACTATATATATTGTTACGTCATCATGACGTCATCATGTATCAAATTACAAGTGACTGAAGGGCAAATTTTGATGAAATAGTTTATATCTTTTGAACTAAATATAGTATCGTGTTCGTTTTTTCGTGAGTCTGTAGACTTTGCTGTGAGAAACATTTCTTGTCCCCGGACACAAAACCGCTTGACCTTCACTTCCGGTGTTACCGGAAGTGCAATAAAAATGGCATATAACTCAAAAGCGGGAGCATTTTACTACACACATATAATTTATGAAAGTGTTTAGTGAGGAATGTCAGACAAAAAAAAAACAGTGTAATGACGTCATCATTCGAAAGGGCGCCCTCTAGCGGCACATAAAATAGTGTTTGCTTTTTTTTAATTTGAAAACGATTAGTTCAAATTGTACCAAATCGCCCCTTGATATTCTTTGATTAGCCACAGATAATTTGGCAAGGATTCAAATTCATGACGTAATCAGACCGGAAGTTACATCTATGAAAATTTGAAAACGATAATATTTTAAATTTAATTGCATCATTTGATTCATGTCGTATATCTTCGTAGCCCAAATAACGATATCCACAATGTTCACCCTTTGCTTCCAAATACTGTGACGTCATCAAACCGGAAGTTAGGTGTTATGAATATATTCAGTTATATTTTCCATATTTTCATACGTTATTAAACTTCACAACAAACATGTATCCACTCCGAATTATATCAGTATTCATTTCCCGTTTTTGAAAAATGACGTCATAAAGCCAGAAATAACTTGTATGTGTACATATAATGTTTACTAAAATTTATCGCACCGTTAAAGATGCATTCTAAACAAAGAATTGATTGTACTTGAAAAGATTTAATTTGGATCCTTTGTTCTTACATAAACATATTCATAACTTAACTAAGAACTCGGCAGTGTTTAATGAACATATTGCCTGCCCGACCACTGTGCGTTTGTAACAACAAACGCGAACCTCTAGTTCTGATTGTTCCTGCTTTAGGATCATTTTAGTGCAAGTTATCCCAACAAAAATGCCACAAAGTGCACAAAAGAATCATCAATTTTGTAAATTCCGATGAGAGTTCACATATAATGGAATTTTTTCTTCAGATTTTCGGGATTTTTTTGTGTGTTTTCACAGAGAAAATTTTGACAGCGGTGGAGGGAGAAGATGTGGAGCTGGAATGCGAAGCAAATGAGTTGGCTGCGACTCCACTGTGCAATGGTACAGCTGTCCAAATCGACTGGTTTGCAGATGGATTAGTCATTGTCACAGGTACAACGACCGTTGCAAACTATACGGTCACCGTTGTACTTAACAAGACAAATGGGGCTTTGACGATCCCGCATGTTTCTGGGTCCTTAAATGGCACAAGGTTTAAATGTCAAGTGTTACGAAGCGGAGGAACCAACAAATCTGAAATTGAACTCATTGTGTTTAATGGTAAGTACACGTGTTTCTGATATTTGTTTTCGTGGAGATGAAAACAATAAAAAATCATATTTGTTTGTTACATATCAGTGTTCGAGGTCTCGACCAAAATCTTGGTCTCGAGACTAGTCCAGAGCCTATTTCTTCCACGTCTCGACGATATTGAGGTCTCGGAATGTTGTGGTCTCGGTCTCGACTCCAAATGTCTCAGTCTCGGACAAGACCTTGACGAGACCCGTTAAATATTCCAGAGTGTTTGAAGGCAATCATTTGATTAACCGCTAATGGAGTAGACACAACCAGGGCAACTCATAACGCATAGTGCATGTCAAAAGCTCAAGGGCTGATTATGTATCCCCCCCCTTAAATGTAATATTTAATAAGTGTTTTTTCTACTGTTATGTGTCAAAGTTTCGTGTTTCTTAATTGTATGTAAGCATTATCTTTTAACAATATTTGTAAATCATGTAAAACATTGTGCAATTCGGCAGCGAGGCTGCGATATGATGTTTTTAAAATAAACCATTTAATAATAATAATAAAAAGAATGTCCGCATGGAGAGCACGCTTATCGCTAGCATATCGCCACTCAGTTAGTAGCATTCATGCATGGACAGTTTGTCAGTCATTGATCTCGAGCTGAGTTCTGAGAGCTTTCAGTTTTGGACAAACAATCGTGTCAGATACCCGACATTGTATAAACTTGCCCTGAGAACACTAAAAGTCCCTGCCTCCAGTGCTTCTGCGGAAAGCATGTTCCGCAGAGTTGGAATCGTAATGAGACCACACAGGGCTAGATTGTCAGCCGACAGGCGCGTACGCAGGGGGGGGGGGGTGTTTTGGCTGTTAAACACCCCCCTTTGCCATGTAAAAAAATATGGAGAGAAAAGAGAGTGAAAAAATAAGAATATAAAGAAAGGGAGAAAAAAAAATTAACTGCCACGGAACAAATTAAAAAGAAAAAAGCTAATAAATACAAGTATGAAACGGCGAATTCGGGGAATTTATTGAATAATTTGCAAAGTGTAGTAAAAAACAATTGCAATAGATATTGACGTACATATATCCATGCACGTACATGTAGGCCTACATGGATATGTATACGTCCGTATCTCATTGGCGGATCCAGCGGGGGGCACAGGGGGCGCACACACCCCGGCAAATATTTTAAAATGTATACTATCGGTAAAAAACGGACAGTGATCCGACGGGCCACGCGTTTTGAGTTTGAGGAAGAACAATCATTCAAAATGCGTGGCAATTTTCACGCACCTCCTAAGACTTTATGCGCGGGTTATGATGGCTGCACTATACGCGGATAAAACCAAGGTAAAACAAACTGTAGTGGAGTCTCATTTCGCGTATCGTTCAGCGCGTCATACGTCCAGTAGACTATGCATGAAATATTCAAATTCATGTCAGTTATGTGACCGAGCACGGAACAATTACAAATTATGTGCATGTTCTCAACTTTAAGCTTTGAATACAGAAGACACTTAATTAGAGCAAGAGTACATAGGTCTATATCTATTTGAAACAAATGAAACAAAATATCCCCTCATCACTTTAAAAACTTCTGCTAAAAATATCACTGGAAAGTGGCCAGGAAACGCCTCAGATTGCACCAGAAAGCATCTACGATCCAAAATTTCCCGGGGCCCTTAAGCGGGCCCCGGACCCCATGCCGTAAGTGCTTCGCGCTGCGCGCTCGCAGTAGTCCTCCGGCCAAATTACTTCACCTTAACCGCCACCTTATTTGTACCTGCAGCGGCGTATGGCTGAGGCTGGGACTACAAGTGGCCTAAATCCCTTTCCAAAATAGAAAGTTGTTAAAAATACGGAGATGGAACATGGTTCTCAACTTTGAGTACATAACAAACTTTATAAAGAACAAAAAGATTAACAAATTTAAATGGAATTTTTGATGTTTGAAACGTTTTCTAAACGGTGGAAGTGGCCAGGAATCGCCTCAGATTGCACCACAGAGCATCTAAAATCCAAATTTTTCCGGGGCCCTTAAGCGGGCCCCGGACCCCACGCCCTAAGGGCTTGGCGCTGCGCGCTTGAAGGTCCTGGACCCTTCATTACAATTCTAGCCCCCCGGCAATTGGCAGTCTGGATCCGCCCCTGTGACCAGAGCGCATATGTATCGTGTATCTGGAGTTTGGCCTTAGGGGTGGGGCAGCTTACACGGATTCACAACGGATGAGAATCATGAGATCCTGGGGACAAGGCTGAGTAATTTTAGCAATATTACAAGAAGAGATCCTAGCACTTCCGCAGCCCGTGTCACTTTTTTTTTCTTGAATTTTCCCCTTTTGGGACCGCCCCCATTGACATGTTCATCATATACTCTAAAGACACAGAACATTTTTTTCCGATTTACTATGCTTTAGCTCAAAAAGATAATTGATGGTTGTGGGTTCCCGGCCCTTCGAGTTTAACCTGTCCAAATATAACCTCTTTTATTTCTGGCGTCAAACTCCCGACTTTTATTTTAGCGTTAAGTTCAGCCCAATGATATTATCTTTTATTTCTGGCGCCACTGCAATTTACCATCTTCATTTCTAGGTCATAAATGATGACATCCACTTTTGAAACACCCCCCTTGAAAAAATCCTGCGTACGCCACTGTCAGCCGATAACTTAACAAAGTTGATGTTCTTGAAGTGCAATGAGGACATTCTACAGAATTGCTATAGTCTTCAATACTACTACCAACTTGCTGAGATAAACCTGTTTTTGGCTAATTCAATCGGGCATGTCCCATTTGTTGCACTTCAGTTCTGTCGCACTCTAAAAATGTTCAAAGAGCGACAGACAGCACATACCTGTATGAATTAGTCCAACCATTAGAACATTAAACCATTAACAAAATCTTGCCAAAATGTACCTGGCTATTTTTTAAAGGCATGGTACAGCATTAGGTTTTTTTTAAGTTTTGAAGAGTTTTGGCATTAAATTTGCATTGATATGTGCACACGTTTGTACACAACATGCTAGTTATTGTGTGTTTTTTTAAATGAGGACTCGGTCTCGGTCTCGGACTATGAGGTCTCGGTCTTGGTCTCAGATGGGGAAGTCTCGGTCTTAATCTCGGTCTTGGACTTTGAGGTCTTGACTCCAACGCTGTTACATATTACACGTTATAAGATTGAACTATTTCTGGGGGCCTGAATGCTACAAATATAACGGATGATCAGCACACAAATCTGAACCGGTATCTTCCTACCAGGGTTAAAGCTACAGTCCATCATTTGCAGCTATCCAAAAGGTGGGAGTACACTCCCTGTGAAATTATTCTTTCTGGCAAGCTGTCATTTTGAAGAAATCAATATAAGAGGGCCACTCAACGATGCGTCTAAAGACGCATTCTTGGAAATGTTCGTTAGTAGGCCGAGCTCGTATTTTATTCGGCGAAGCGCGCGCAAGCTGTGGTCTATCATGCGTGCGTGAACAGATTCGCTAATTAATTAGGCAAGACCCCACCTCTTGACCTCCTAGATTCTGACCAATCTGCGGGTTCCTTCTTTATGGGGTCTTCGGTCATTCATTCGTTGCGCTTCATAAACAATGGGTAAAAAAATATGTGTCACGCGCTCTGTATCATGTTATTCAATATCGCGCCCGGCTGTTGTTGTATTACAAAACACTGCATTCGCATTGACCAATAAAACCCATTAGTCCTGATTAAGGAATGAAATGACGTCACGATTTAGTAAAGTCGACTCAAATTGACTTGCGCGCGGCTTGCATATATCTGCATGTCTAGACATTTCAGAGGTTATACAGGACTTGGCTCCGTGGATAACGGGTAATACTCAGACAAGCTACAAACGGCATAAACCCCAAACTACAAATGATGGAGTATACCTTTAACGTTATTCTTACGTTGATTGAAAAATACAATGGAAAAGTGCAGAAGAATGGTAAGAGTCATTATAATGAGCACGTGACTATTATTTTGAATGTTTGACTTTAAAGGGTGTGTATATATCTGTAAAAAATGTGCAAACGCCGTGATAGGATACCCCACACCGGGTATAGACGCGGTAGGTAATTATGCAAATTCGGGAAAGGTGGGCGGGGCCATCCCCCTTCATTTTTTTTTAATTTTTAATAAACCGAAAGATGAGTGAAGACAACTGTTTTTAAATGGGTGCTAGTGATGCCCATTCCCTCCGTCAATTTTTAAGTATGAATAGAATGAGAGATCGGAACAGTGGGAAAGAGCGCGTTAAATGCCCCATCTTTCCCGGCCCTTTCGACTTTGCAACTGCCAGTTGTCCGGTTGGTCTCCCCATACTAAGAAGAAGGCAGAATCTAACCAATGGCTTTTTGATTGCCGCCTCGGGTGTTTATGTCGTAACATTTAATTCAAAGAATCAAGTCTCCTCATTACTATATTAATTGATGTTCCTTTGTGCAGAAACAGGATTTACCGAGACGACTTCCGTGTTGAACGGGATACAAAGAGGGGGCTATCACTTTGGAATGTTTCGTCAAAAGTGTTCCATCCGGCTTTCCAAATATTAAATTTAATTGGTTGCTTGGCAACAAATTCTTGCACAATGCGTGCACAAATGAGGACGGCGCCAAGGTGGGAAAGTATGACTATCATCATGACAACCACGGTTGCAACTTGACGATTTACGACCTCGGGTTAACCGACGAGGGGAGCTACAGATGCGAAGCTCAATATTCGGCAACGACGGTGTGGAAAAATACATCCTTGACAGTCGATGGTAAGTTGAAAGTGGATATACCTGTTTCAATAGACCTGAGACCGAATGACGTCACGCGTTGTTTACATGTGCGCTTTCCGATGAGAGCCAGGTGGGCTGCGTCCCACCCCCGGCTTTCAAAGAAAGCGCACATATAAACGTTGGTAGGTCTTTAATTCCCAAGGTATGTTATGCTATTGATATTTTTGTGCTAAAAATCTGGTCCAGCAACCACAATATTTGATATGAAGTGGCATGGTACCATGTGCGCTCGAAGGTGTTATTTGCGAGCGCATGCAGTGCTGTTTTATCCAATAAAGTGTTTAAAGTTCACACTCCAATAAAATGAACTTGCATGAAGCGCAAACCATTGATTTGGGGGATGTTGCAGAACGTGGTATTTCTACTTAAGTTCTTTCATAGGATTGTTTGTCTTTTCCTGATGCCAACATAATGTAATGCTTCTCCGCAGTCCCACCTAGAGATGTGTACATCATCAACGCCACTACCGGCGAAATGTGTAACGGAGACGTGAACGTCGGACCGGGCACCGACCACAGCTTCACCTGCCTGGCCACAGACACCAAACCCCCGGCAGAAATCACCTGGACATTCGCTGGAAAGAACACAAGTGGAGAGACGAGGGTATTTGGGACGAGATTGCACAACACCAGCAGCACGTTCACCGTGCCGTCGTTTCAGCCTGGTCAGCGGGGGAATCTAACATGCACGGCAACTGGGGCAGGAGGGAAGGTGGTCACGAATATTCGGTTGCTCGGCCAACAGCAAGAAACAGGTACAGCTTTAGTCTTTGTGTCATTTCTTCTTTTTTTCCCTGGTTTGTTGGATACCATAAAATACTATACATTAGGAGGGAGCAAAAACGTGATTTTATTCTGAAGTAAATGTGTATTGATGTGTTTTGCAAACATTCGAAAACGCAACTGCCTAATTGTTATCGAATAGCCTTTAATAAAGCGTCAAGCATCCTGTGAAATCGTAGTTGTCTGGTACTTTGTTGTTATGTTAAAATATATTAATAATAATGGTTTGGGCAGAGGCATCGCTGTGTAAAACGACCTTGGTAAATACTTGGCTTACGTGTTTTAATAGGCGCAAAAAAGCAACTATAATTGGCTTCGTGCATATGCTCCGTTATACATGTAGGCTTAGCTGGCGCACGTATTATGCCCTTTTTCATCTCGGTGTTGTAAACCTGATTTTCTGTATTTTGAATGAATGCGTCCCGCACTGACGTTTCGTTACTAGCTCCGCAACACTGAAAAAAGGCTTTACAGATTTTTTTAGGATTGCAAAAGCTACTAGGAAAGGTTGGATTAAAACAAAAAAAACTAGGTTTTAGTTTGAATTGAAATTGTGACTGTATTGTCACCTGCGACATTGAAATTAGTTATCAGAAATTAGTTTTCGCAGTAATTTAGAGTATTTGATTCTCTTTGACATTTTAACGTGACGTTTTAAAGATGGAAGGGGGGAGTTTGAAACTGCAGGGCCATCCCAAAACGACAACGGAGATTCCGGACCAACAATTCACACACCGAGTGAGTTTATTTTCAACTTGATTTGCGACTCACGCTTTACACTCATTAAGGTCGGCCAATTGTATCAACTAAGGATTATAATCGCCATAAACGGGGTATATTTCACAAAAAGTTAGAACTCTGGTTGACCAATCAAACTATCCTTTTCGGACGGGTCCAGCTTAATTTGCCATGTGTAGTAAAGGTAGATTTTGCACCAACATGTTGGAGTAGAGTAGTTTTTGTGTTTTGTTTAGCTCTTATCTTCAATGATGCTATCTATAACAGGAAAAGTAAAGTTCTGTGCTGCTGAAAATATTGAAATTGGTGTAAATTGACAAACTGCAAACACCAATAACATTGGGATTGGGGCCGTATCATAAGTCCGATGCCTCAGAGGTCCGACGCCTTATAAGTCCCAAATACAAATGATAGAATTTCGTTTAATGAACAAGCGAAGATGTTTATGGTCATGTTTGCTTTGTTAACATTACAGTTTTAGCAACCGTGGGCTGCTCTTGGTTGTTTAAAAACGTGTTTGTAGACAGAAAAGCCCCACATTTACAAGTTTATCAGTACGTTTTAGCAAGGGCGGATCCAGAACACAATTTTTGGTGGGGGGGGGAAAATGTGGTCCCCAAAAAGGGTGTCCAAAAAAATTACGTCGTGGGGTTCGGGGCCCGCTTAAGGGCCCCGAAAAAAAATAGATTCTAGATGCTCTGTGGTGCGATCTGAGGCAACTTCTGACCACTTTAAACAATGTTTTTTTAGGAAAAGATGGTGGTGTTCTCGTTGTCATGCCTTTATTGCGAAGTCACTAAAAAAAATTGATTTTTTTTTTGGGGGGGGGGGGAGTACGGCCCGCTTGCCCCCCCCCCGCCCCGATCCGCCCTTGCGTTTAAGTTGCTTTTACTTTGCATTTATTTCGTGCCATGTAGAGGTCAACCCATTTCAGGAAGTGTTTCCGGATATCTGAAGCATAGAGATATCAACTTATGGTTTCATGAAGCTTGAAGAGAATTACGCAAGCTTTCGATGACTGCGTTTGAATTTACTCATGACATTTTGCCTCTTTGAATCCCAATTATTAAAACAAACTCACTAGTCAAATTAACCAATATCAAGTTGATATTGTGTATCAGAAAAGTATCAGGACAGTAATGACCATTTTGTGTGGCCTTTAACCCTAAAGGGGCCGGGGGCGGAATCCGCCCCCCCCCCTCAACATTTTCCGTGATAGCCTCTAAAAAAAAAAAATTCGCGATCCGAGCTGTTATGACTTTTTAGCCTCGAGCTTTGCGCATCTTTTGATACCAAAAACATAAAATCGGACCATGGGTTGCCGCGTAGCGAAATTTACGGCGCTACGCGCCGTGAAAACTGAATTTTTGCATATACGTCGTGTACACACAGCAGAATTGCCATTCGTACATATGAATAATAAATTAGCCATAATTCCAAAACCATTTGACCTATAGTCATGAAATTTCTCGGTTATGTTTAGCAAGAGTTGCTCTATGCATGTGCCGAGTTTCAACATCTTTCGTCACTCGATGGCCGAGATCTTAGGAATCCGCCCCCCCCCCCCCGGCTGAGAGATGGTCAAAATAACCCGGCCCCTTAGGGTTAAAGCAGCTTGTCCGACGAATGAAATCTAAACCTACAGACATGTCCAATAAGTTGGGATTTATAAACGACCAAGAAAAGTAGCGATAGAAATTATGATATAATAGACCATGATCTCCTCGATTGTTTAATTGTCCTTTGTAGTTAATGTACAGCGACAGAGTGATTTGAAATCAATCAAGATTTTTTTAACCACATCTTTACATTTCATATGCAGACCCCTCGATGCAGAGTCAGATGCCTTTGATCTTCGTTGCAGTCGGTATCGCGGCTGCACTTCTGCTTGTTCTGGTAGCGGCAATTGTTTTCTGGAAACGCCGAAAGAGTAAGTTTGTTTGCAAACCCCGTTTATTGTTTATATGTAAACACTGGCTTTGGTACTGTTGTCCTTCTACCGTTCTGTCGTACTGCTGTCGTACTGTAATCCTATTTTGGACTCACTGCCAGACAGTATAGCTGCTCCTGTTGTTACTGATATACTGCTGCTGCGCTGCCATTCTGCTACTCTGCTTCCCTTGTGACTTTTTTGAGGAACTGCTGCAGCTCTTCTGATCAGTTGAAGCTGCTTGTAATAATGGGGTCTACCCGATGTTCACTAATACCGATTTCCCAAATACCGATGTTCCCCGAAATCCTTAGGATTATATAGGGTTATAGGGTTAGGGTTAGGGTAAGGATTTCAGGAAACATCGATATTAGGGAACATCGGTATTGGGGAACATAGCTAGGCACCCGTAATAATATTTCAATTCAATTGAACCATTTCAATTTCAATTTCATTTTCAATTTATTGGTCCATCCAGGAAATTTGTTTTGTCACACGCAATACACAAATAGATAATTCATTAATATAATCCAGAAAATTTAAATAAGCAAATTACTAAAATAATACTTACGAATACTGTGAAGATAAATATTTAAGCATATCAGTCAAAATGACAGATCCGGAAAAACAGTATGAAAATGAAAACCTGACTGCGTTGGAGATGGGAATAATGATAAGATACGTGTAGTTAAGATGCAGTGGCGTAGCCAGGAATTTTTCAGTGGGGGGAGGGGGGGGGGCTGGAACATTTCATGGGGGGGGCGTCATGTAGATCAATGATATTTTTTTTAGAAACTCAAAATATCTTGGGGGCGACTGGGGGTGACAAGGTTTCATGGGGGGGGGCTGTCGCCCCCCCCCACCCCCTCCGTGGCTACGCCACTGTTAAGATGCATCAATGCTGATCATTGAGGAGACGTATAGAAAATGGTACAAATGAATTGAGATGCCGTTGATATTCAATGCCTTTGGACTTGGGTATACTTTGCGTCATCAATCTGATACAATACAGATATTCAGAACATTATTGTTAATGTCCAGAAAACGTTGCAATCATATTTGCGTTTCGAATGTAAAGGTCATTTGAATTCGTTACACCAGGAAACAGATTTATCATGTATAGGCATTATGCCGGCCGCTTAATGAATCGGATATGGAGGTTATTTTGACTTGTTATGAGTTTCAATTTGTGTGGGTTAAAGTGTAAAATCGAAAAATCGAAAGTGTTCACAGTGCACTTTCGCAATGAATCGAGGTAAACAAATACAGTAATAATAACAGAAACCAATTGAAACGTTTGTTTTTGGTTTGGTTTTGTCTTTATTCTATCTACAGATAACGTTCCCTCTGATGGAAACCAGTGAGTAAAATGTATTTTAAATATTGACAGTCGAAGGGGTTTTGCTATGATTTATTATAATTAGTATACGGCACAGTTTCTTTTCGCGCTGACACGATAGGTCTCCCAGGATATTAAAACTCATTTTAATGATCGTCATTAACTAAAGATATTTTTCAAACCTGTATGCATGTTCTGATGACAAACTATATACAAACATTATCAAAGCATGCTTTGAAACAGTGCATGCTGGAATAAATTCACAAATGAACACTTACAGATGTTCCAGACGATTTCTTCGAGGAAAAGCCATTCGAATACTGTCCCTATGGCTTCTACAGCCAGTAATCTGTCATGACTTGGCTGATAATGTCGCGCAATATGGTACAATACTGCCATATACTATTTGAAAAGACTATACATGCACCTTACACAAAGCGTCGTCATTGATGATAGGTCTTTCTGAAGTTACATTTATGGAAAACAAATTTCCGTAAAATCGGCATGTACTGTATTCCTGTTAGGTCATCAGCTTGGGGGGTTTGGTCGGTATCAAATCAGGGCATAAATGATTATAGTGAGCATGCGCAAGGTGTACCGCCCCTAGAGTGGTAACAAGCATTTTGATGGACATTTAAAAAAAAAAAAGAAGGGGGTGATAACACCCAAAAAGCTGCCACCGCTGCAATGCTATCACATATTTTTCAACTCTGGAGGAGTATACCTTGCCAAAAAATCGCTATGACGATTATTCCCCTCATTTTGATACCAGTTGCCAAAATTTTGGACCGAGGCTGGTGGCATAATTATGTAAAAACTTATGATTAAACGATGAACACATGTAATATGTAATAGGCACCCAAAAAGCATGACTCCGAAAGCTTTATTTTGTATAACGATACTTTGCTAACAATTATTACAGGCCTGTAGTTCACTACACACGGACTGGAACCGACAGGCCCACGGCGTCTGTGAGTCCTGTCTTGAACACAGTCGTGGGACCATCAGGTAAAGTACGCTTAGTGTGTAAGTGACTGCCGAGTGTGGGATCTTCGTATTCAAAACTGAAACGGAAATAAGAAATGTTAAAGGGACAGGGCCGCTGGAATGTTACCTTTCGCGCATCGATCAATGATAACGATCATGTCCGATAACTAAAGAATGACAATTTGCTCTTTGCTTGACGTTGCCTTTCATTGTGACAGGATGCAATTTTTTATTGAATCAAAGTCTCAAATAAGTTCCAACATAAAACCAAGCTGATTCAATTGGATGGGTCTAATGATACCTCCTTATGCAGTATATCATTTCCGACGGTTATCAAAGTCTATTATTCATTCTACCTTTAAAGCAATATTGCAATTTTAATGGATGGCTATTTCATGATTTTGGAAAATTTATTACAAGATGCGGGAAATATCTACGAAGAAAATCCTTTCATTCCGAGTAGCCATTCTCCTTCTGCTGCAACACCGCCCTCTAGCAGTGGCATCCAAGCAACAAGGAACTTCCGCGGTTACAATCCCGGTATGAGTTATTCGATATAAAGTGATTAGTTAACTCCACATTGTACACACTGAAATGTTGAGTTAAAAGCTGTTTCACATGGGCGTCGCGAGGGGGCAGGGGCGCTCCCGGAAAGGAAAAAGAAAGAAAAAAAAAGAGGTGCGAAGTCATATTGGTGTAAATTTAATGAGTGTGGGGGGAGGGGCAAAATGTCCCTGCCCACTCTTAAACTGATAACTCGAGGATTTGTTGAGAAATACAAGAATTTTTCGGGAAAAATATGTTTTGCCCCCCTCTCGAAAAAATCCTGGCGACGCCCATGCTGTTTCATGTCCAATCCACCTCTGCTTTAGTGATTTACGACCTACACTGTCTTCAAGTGGTGCAACCGAAAACATCATCAAAATTTGTTTGTGTTTTGCTGGAAGATTTTTGACATTCCACACTTCTTCAACCTATTTCTGAATCAACGACTTTGGATGCTTTTGGTTTCAAAACTGATGTGCCAGTTTTCCTTTTGCCTGGCTTTTTTTTTTGCAGGCAACAGGGCAGTGGAGACTGTTGTCCTCCCTGATCCCCCGGTGGCCCAAAGCGATATGCCGACTACCGGAAACCAACAACCAGCTGCCACCATTTCTAAGGAAGTATGTTAATTAAACTAATGCAATCTTACAAGTTATCAAAACAAATATGCAATTGGGTTACATTTCCGTCAAATTAGAAATGCGTATACATTTATTGTCAAATTATCAAATGTTTCAAATGCAACCTCGTGATTTTTGCATTGAAAATAGTAATATCTACCTATTTTTCTTGGCAGGTCCTCATTTACGCAGACGTCCATCACACCAAGACTCACCCATTGGACGCCCCGCCCATCCGCACGGAGCCTCCCACCCAGTATGCAGATATCGACAACTTTCTGTTATCAACTCCTGTCGAGACCCCGCCTCTTTTCAGAGACGACGCCCCCTGCTCGGGAGTGGAGGGGCAGAGTGTGGATGGTTTGGAGGAAGAGGGCAAAGAAGAGAGAGCTCCGCCCCGCCCCCTTCGGGGTAACCCGATCCCTTATCTGGTACGGGATTGGCAGATGTAGGCCCAACTGTGTATGAAATTATATTGAAATGCCTGCTAATTGCCGAAATGATAAGTTTGAGGATTAAAATCGGCTGTTCGATCAATTTAATGCGTAATCCAAAAAAAAAAAATAATCGATAGAAAACAATCACCGTAAATGTGCGGTCCTGTGATGAATGTAAATGTACTCCATAATTATCGCGTGTAATCTGTAAATAATGTTTCTTATATCCTGCACTGTTTTTAATTTTAGTGGGCAATATCCGCTTGTACAGTTAAACGTCTGTTAAACAAAAAATAAAACGTAGTGGTTGTTAACGTTAAAGTTAAATTTGGTTTAAGTCGAACAACATAACTGGGAGTAAAGTCGAGGGGCTTTTATGTTTGTTGTAAATTAAAATTGAAACTGTTTCAATGTTTAAGATAAAAAAAAAAAATAGCCAACATTTTCATATTAATTCAAATTATTTGAATTTTGATGCTACCACACTAGTTCAGGATGATTTCTATAAAACATTGAATTTCATAAACAGTCCATGAATTCAGTCTTATGTAATACAACATTTAATAAGTCATAAAAGAATATACTGTTGTCGACTGCATTGTAGATGTAGACTTTATTAAAGCGTGTAAAAAAAGTTATCATTTGCCCTGCAGCTGAATGTAAAGCATAATCAACAATGACTTTGTCATGTTAATGGAAGACGTTGTTGTAAATGTTAAAAATAAAATGTTTCATCATCACAAGAGGGCGACATATAAATTAAAATAATGTGATGCTGTCCTCGCTTGTCTAGGTATTTTTTACATCATGCCCACCTCGATTTAATCAGCACGTTGTGTTATTCCGTTGAGAAAATGTAGCTGTTTGATTATACTCTTTATTTACATGTACTAAGAAGTTGCAAGAGTGTTTTTGCTGACAAATTATAAGGTATATTTTGAGGATTTTGTTGTATTTTGGACAGATATTCCTTGGGCTATGGGGGATAGGGTCTGGGTGTGTCAGCGTGACATGGAGGCCATGTTTTAATAGCCCGGTCTTAAATTTCTTGAATTTTGATTAAGTTTGGGACAAAAGTAAGTATTGAAATCACAAAAGGCTGTTTTACAACTCCTTGTCATGGGAAGTAAGGCGATCACGACTAGTCTGGTTATTTTTGACAATTTTATGTGAGTGCATGTATATCATTGTACATGGATAGCCAATCTGGCTGTTAATTTTATGAGAGTTTCTGACGTGTCTGAGCAATTCTCCTGGACATTTCTTTTTGGCAAGTGTGGAATTTGTAATTTTTGTTTGCGCATTCCTCATAAGGCAAATTCTTTGGTTTATGCAAATCAATTTGGGCGTGGCTTGGATATCTTTGGTGCTCAGATCTTCTGTTACAATGGGGTTTATTCCCATCATGATTTGTTCTTGCCAGCAGCTGGGTGTTCATTTAGTCAGACGAGTCAAATGTTTGCATTATTTTTGAAATCTGTATTTATTCTGTCTCGGTTAGTCGCCAAAGGCGGAACCAAAACACAATTTGTTTTGTTGGGGGGGGGGGGGCAACAAATTGTCCCCCAAAATAATCACACACAAAATAAGTGATTAGTTTGCTCGAGAAATTAACAAGACAGGAGCTTCACTCCTCTAATTTGGGATTTTGTCTAAAATTATTACCAAAACACATTTTTGTACGCTGAAAATCAAATTTTTTGCAACTTTTATTTCTCAAGTTTGGGAGATGGTAAGGTTTTTTTTAGCGGTTGATCGTGGCCATCCTTCCCCCTCGGCATCTACAATAACATACAACCCCACCATTGTTGATAGAATATCGGGTGTTGCACCCGTGTATAGATATTGTAACTCGCCGATTGCAAGCTATAAGTGCGGCATTTAAAACCAAACAACTATACATTGAAAAGGAAGATTCTTGACTATTCTTTTTTAGTTTTTATAAGAAAAACATTAGAGGCGATTCTCGACACGGTTTGTTTGTGAGCCACCTGGCTACAGACGCTCTGAATCGGTTTTGAAAAAAAATACCTCAAAATATAACACAAACTAAAGATTCGTTACAATAAAATATATACATAAATTATATGTTTTCAAGAGCGTGCACGGCCGCTTTAGCCTGGGCTAAAGACTGCGCCCTCAATGTTAAAAAAAATCCGTTGCGCGGAACTTCGGCTTAAGAGGGCGTCGTTTGGTGACGAGTTTGGGCTCAAACATATGTTTTTCAACGTTTTCAGGTACGGAGAGGTCAGATGCAAATGATTTTTTGCCTGTAAATGATCCTGCTGCTTCATAGATTTAAAGACAAATTGTCCTGTTAATATAGCCCTGTTCAAGGCTCTCGTCGTTCCGTATACGCGGTAATCAATCGGCGGCCTACACTCATAGTGAAATCAGAGTCAGGCTTACTCTTCAAATGCAGTCCAGCATTTATGTCAAAATTGACTCCATTTTTGGAGTCAAACGAATACGTTAAAATGTCTCCATAGTTGCTCCTTTTCCAGTGTCACAATGACTCTCATAAGCTTTTTGAAGAGTCACTGTTGCAATTTTACTGTGACTCTCCTATAGGACTGAGGTGACCATACTATTCCGTTAAGGTGACTCTCCTATGGAGCTTAGGTGACTCTCCTATTGGGCTTAAGTGACTCTCCTTTGGGGCTAGGGTGACTCTCCTATGGGGTTAAGTAATTCTTTCAAAGAGTCATAGTGATATTTCGGTGGAGTTCACAATGATCAAATTATAGTCATGGGGAATATTGCAAAACATTGTAGCTTCTATAATGAAGTAAATTTACCTGCAAGGCAAATAATGCTGTCCAGCAAAAACGATGACATTTTGACGTTTGTAAAATCAGGGTGATTTAACACACGTCTAAACGTCGTCCCGTCTTCTAACTGCGTTTGAGTGTGTCAAGCGGCTCATCACCGTGAGTTTTGTTTCAAAACCTCTCATTACACTTTTGCTCAAGGCCTGTTGTGAACTGGAGGCACCGTGTCGAATACTTCGTCTTGTAACTCGTGATTTGAAATGATTACTGTAAATTCCGACTTAAGTTAAACAAAAAATTCAGAGCTTGACTCCACCTACCGAGCACAGCAAGCAACAAGAGTGCCAAAATGGCGGCAAGCATATATAGCTACGTAGGCTGGAGACCAACCGTATCGATCTCAATGTAGGAGAGTTAGTGACTGGACTATACGGCAGCAATGCGCTTTACGCGCCATCAACAACAACAAAACTTCGCGAAGCAGGACACCAATGACTCTTGAAGGGGAATCAACGACTCTGTGTTATAGTCCACTTTACTCTTTATAAGAGTAAGGGGCCGTTTACTCCGTTAAACGAGTCATTTGACTCCGATTTGGTTATAAGTGTATCCCCGTGCGCTATGCAGTGCATGTAAAACATACATCTCGAACAGCGACCTCATGCGGCAAATATTTTATGCAAATCAGTTGGACCCGATCGAGAGCCTTGGTTCAATCACCCATTTGAGGTTTGGGGGTGGTACTCAATATGCTAATAGCCTAAGCTGACCTTAAATGTCGTTTTCTTATTGGTCAATCGTTGCGTGACACTTGCATTGAGGTGAAACGTGGCACCGTACATAATGAATACACACACGTTGTGAGTCTCTGCACATGAACAATGTGGTTTCTGTGATTAACCAAGCTGTGATTGGACACTCCACACATTAGCCCTGCCTATATACTTACTTGTATTCGAATACGAGGTCGTGCGCTACAAATCCAGCGCAAAAAAAACAAAAAAACATGGGCTTTCGCTGACGATTGAACCAAGGTTCTCAATGGGGTCCAGCTGATTTGTATGAAATAGCAGTGGCGTAGCACGGTCATTTTTATTGGGGGTGGGGGGCGAAGTTTCTTGAAAAGGGCACTTGCACATTCGTGCTGAAATATAGACACATTTTTTTTTCTCCGGACACTTGGCCTCCATAAAATAAAATAGGGAGGGGTGGGGGGGGGGTACCATCTTTTGATGGGGGCGCTGTTGAAAACGAGTGACTGTATACACAATATACGGTGCTTGTCAGTGCAATACACGCGCAAATTTGTTTAAAAGGCACCTGGAACGGCCGATGGTACACAAAAGGGCACGACTTTTTTTTTTTTTAAAGGGCACTTGTGAAAAAAAGGGCACTTGTGAAAAAAAGGGCATTTGTGAAAAAAAGGCACTCTTTACAAAGAATGGGGGGGAGGGAAGTGCCGATGAAAACAGGGCATTTTGAATGAAAAAGGGCAGTCTTTTCAAAATATTTGGGTGGGGGGTTAAATACCCTCTTACCACCCCGCTGGCTACGCCTATGAATAGTGGCTGCATGAGGTCGCTGTTCGCGCTGACTGTTACATGCACTGCATAGCGTGCGAGGATATGCCGCCGATTGATTACCGCGCGTACCGGACGAAAACCACGAGAGCCTTGATCAAGGCTATGTAAAATAAGAATGATCACGTAGCTAATTTATATAAGGTGGTGCTTGCAATGCCATACACCGAATTCCTACCGTTTGAAAGGTTAAGGAGACCTTTATATGGAAGATGCGACCAGTATAAGAAAATATCATTTTTACGAGGCAACTGGTCACACTGGAAATTACTTGGAGGTCTCACGGACCCAGTGGATCTGATTTCAGGAACAGGCCGAACAGTTTAGTAGCGCAGTTTTGCTTCGGAAAATGAGTATACCTCACGCACAATGCATGTGTATTGCGTGCATTCCTCTCCGCTCCGTTCGCAAGTACCCCCTCACCGGCAAAGGAAGTACAGTTGGGGGTGCGCGGCCACTGCGTGTACATAGAACAAATCCACCGGTGTACGCGCGTCACACACAAGGAACGATGCGCGTCAACCAGCGAAATGTACCGCCCATGGGACGTCGTTGCTAAGTAAAAGGGCGCCCTCCTCGGTAGCGCACGGAGCTCATAGCGAACTGTGCAGCCGCCGACCGTCCAATTTTTATTTCCCGAACGACATCGTTTCCCATCTTCTGATTGGTCCATTATGCCTAGTTCTCCACAACAAAACCCCAATTAGGGCTTTACGTCCTTTGAGAAATGTTTCTTTTGTTCATTTCTCACTTTAGTCATTTAAAAGGTAGAATGAGAAGAAGTGATACAAAATGTCTCACAGGGGTTCGAACTCAGATCATCTGATTAGAATTTAGGACTACTTCGATGCCGATCGTCGTTGATTATCTTAAACACCATTGTTCGCGTGCCAACCTTGACTTCAAAAGACGGTAAAATTGGAGCATAATTATATTTGTCATTTATGGGCCTACATAAAATAATCAAGGCTCTCCATCAACCATTGCATTTAATGCTAGCGCACACTCTTTAGGCCTTTTACACACACAAAAACGTGACACACAGACATCAGATAGACAGATATTTAGGATCTTTGTATCTGATTCCTCTTCATATAATTGTTGTTTGTTGGTTATTCCTTATTAACATGGCAGCACTGATGATTTCTAACGCTTTTTTATACATTTTCTCCCATGTAATTAGCCATTTAAAAACATATCATTATTTAGAATGTAAAAACATATCATTATTTAAAATATAATAGATAAGCAAAATAAAGTTCAGCTATATTTAACGATACCATGATCTAGTTAATGGCAGCCCGGTAGGACAATGCCCTTTAATCGTAATCCACCCAGACCAACGTATTTGGTATTAAGTGCAATAAACGTTGCACTTTTAATTCCGGCAAACTGGTCAAATGTTTGGGGTTTGTTACTTGATATACACATTGAACCTTAGATTGGCTATAATTATTGTAATACCTGCCCAGAGTCAGGTGACCCTATAATATGAGATGGTCAAAACAATACGTAATAACAACATAACCAGTGACTTACAAATATTATTTTTTGAAACCATCAACGTTAGTTTTGTTCAAGTAAAACTGGAATTAAAAATAAGTCGAACACCTTTATTTCGGTTTCACTTCTTTGTAATCGCTGCAACGCGTTGGGTTTGCTTCACTTCTTTTGGGGACAGACAGACAACTGAATCTCTTTCAAAATGAATCCGTTATACGGGATGATTTGTATCTGCGTGTTTGGTGCCGCATGTCACCTTTCTTGTGGTAAGTCAAATTATGTCATAGATTTGTTGAATTTAACAAAACAACTGTTACAATAATTCTTAAATCGTATTTTATCTCTTTCTTGTTGAGTCAACGGTTTTCCCACAAAGAGACCAAAAATTCCACATGAGGATCATCATTTTCGAATGTCACGATGAGCATTCACAAATGAGGGTATTTTCTTCTGATTTTGGGGAACTGTTTGTCATATCTTGTCATAGAGATAATTTTGACAGCGGTGAAGGCAGATGTGGTGCTGGACTGCGAAGCACTTGACTGGGCTGTGACTTCACCGTCGAATGGCTTATAAATTCGTCAACCTTTGTCACATGTACAGAGACCTTTGCAACTATACGGCTCGTTGGTCGAATGGCATGTATATGGTCGCCTATTGTCACAGCACATGTCACATTGTCACAGGTTCTCTCTGATTTTCGGATTTGTTTTGGTTATTATGTTCTCACAGAGACGGTTTTGACAGCCGTGAAGGGAGAAGATTTGGTTCTGGAATGCAAATTACCGGAATTGGCTGAGACTCCACCTTGCAGTAGTGCAGGTATCCAATTCGAATGGCTTGCAAATAATAGAACCATTGCCGGATGTACAAACACCAGTGCAAACTATAAAGCTGTACTTAACCAGACAAGCGGGGCTTTGACGATCCTACATGTTTCTGGGTCCTTGAATGGCACAAGGTTCCACTGTCTAGTGACACAGACAGATCGAACCATTCAATCAAAAATAGAACTCATCGTGTTTAATGGTGAGTATTTTTAAATTATTCCAAAAAAAATCTCTGGATGTCGTTAATTATTATGAATAAAAGCCAGATGGGCAATAGGGGAAGGAGAAGCCTGAAGCGTCAAATAAGGATCAGTGCATACCAGCCCTTTCAAATTTTCAACTGCTAGTCCCACCGCCCTCCCCTCCGATTATTGATTCTGGATCCGCCCAGAAAATGTCCCCGTGGATCTTCTTTTCTGATATTGTCGCCCGTGATTGTTTATTGTTTGATCATTTCTCTTGCTCAGCCATTTTTGAATTTTAGACTCAATTGCAGCGTTTTAATACAAGCATTACAAATGTAGGACAAAACGTGGTATACGATAACGGTCATTTATGGACTTGCGTTACTCGAACTCAAAATAAATACTCATATAACTGTAATAACCAATCTCCATTTGGGTTCAGGAGTCCTTAATATTCTACTTAAAATTTAACACATTGTATATTATTTATATTTTATATTTAATTTAGTATTTGCAGTTTTATGTAAATTTATAAATACACTGCAAGAAAATGTTCATTGAAATATTTTAATTGTTTCCATGGCAATATTACATTTTTCAAAGTAAAGTATAGTTGCCATAAAACATTAACCAGTAATACTACTTCCCACTCAGATTTAAGACATTTGGGATGTTACTAGATACATACATATAATTTCCTTTTGCTTTCCCAACAATTAAAAAACTTTCTTTGAAATACCAGAAAAATCACGATATTAATATTACATATTTAAATATAACCTTGTTAACAATTCAGAACACAATGTAAAACTTTCAGCTAGAATCATATGACATTTCGAGGAATAAGCTCAGATAATTGCGGTAATAGACAGACATAGAACCAGTGTTTGTGTGGGGAAAACACGCAAACCAAGTGCAAGAAAGCGGAGCTTCTGAACCCAAAAGAGCAAAGAAATGGGGGAAAAGCAAAGGTTGCTGATGGTGGTGGTGGGTTAAGTTTCATGGGCAAAAACTTTGCCTTTTCTCCGGTTAACCGCATGCACTCTATCTTTCCAGTTTCAAAATCAGGAGGTCAAATCAATCCCAGACACTTTTGTGGCCGCGCCTCGGAACGTTTATGTTTATATTGGGCAAAAAGGAAATATTATTCATTATAATATATCGGGTTGTTCATCAATACAGGAATGGGAATTACTGAGACGACGTCTGTGTTGAACGGGATGCTAGGAGGGGGTATCACCTTGGAATGTTTCATCAAAAGTGTTCCATTCGGCTTTCCAAATATTACATTCAAATGGTTGCTTGGCAACAAACCTTTGCACGATGCGTGCACAAATGAGGACAGCACCAAGGCGGGGAAGTATGACTATCACCATGACAACCACGGTTGCAATTTGACGATTAGCGATCTCGAGTTAACGGATGAGGGAGGCTACAGATGCGAAGCTCAATATTCGGCTACGACGGTGTGGAAAAATATATCCTTGACAGTTAATGGTGTGTTGAAACTTGATACAGTTGTGACATTCTTACCAAGGTGTGTTTTGCTATTG
This sequence comes from Patiria pectinifera, assembly GCA_029964075.1. Lineage (NCBI taxonomy): Eukaryota > Metazoa > Echinodermata > Asteroidea > Valvatida > Asterinidae > Patiria > Patiria pectinifera. Next base: position 22,875,856 of record CM057150.1, on the reverse strand, counting down.
ATGTTTTCTTCTTGTAAATCTAGGTAGGTTGGTCCAGCAGCCACAATAAATATCTAGGAAGGTTGTATATGTGCGCGCGCATGCAACGTTGTTTTATCCAATAATGTGTTTAATTCCCATGTGTGTCTCCAATAAAAGTGAAAACGCAAGCAAAATAATTGAGATGGTGACGCTTCCCCGTTAACGCTTTGTACACATTGTCTCCCCATTTGGCAAACTAATGCATTAGTCGGCCAAATAAATCGATACCAGGCTTTCTATGAACTATTGCTGTTGTTGTTTGGTCAGAACTTAAATTCCCATCTAACTTTGTGTAGGTCTACATATACATCTGTATCCTACATTATAGTCTAGTACAATTCTTGCCTGGCCTGACATCAGCTGGCAGGCATTATTATTTTTTTTAATGAGGTATTGAAAGGAAATCCATTGTTTATGCCTGTTTCGCATCCAAGCGTGTAGAAAAAAAGACAGAAAAGCATGTTAGCCTCCATATTGCACGAGAAAACGCATTACAAAATAGAGCTGACTCGGCATGACTTAGTACTTTTAAAATGATGGCTCCCACGGCCATCAAGGGCCAGATCTGCGATGCTCCAATACCCACATTTGTTGATATGATACTGGATTTTCTCCGAACTACATTTGGCATTGTTATCATAAAATGCACAATAGGTTTTTTATGCCACCCACCATACAGCCGTTTTGATTGATTTAGGGGTAGTGGAAGCAAAAATGGCCATGGCGAGCCCAATTTTTAAGACAGAAAGCTGATCTACCATTTAAATTAAAGCTTGTGGTCTCAGTCAGTTTAAAAAAAGGGTGTATCGGTGGACTAAGTATAAGTTTCAAACTCATTTCTTTTCCCAATCAGGCCAAAGTCACATGATTTTTTTCGTGGCGGGGGGTGTCCGTAAAGCAATATATGCCCTGGGAACACAAATACGGACAAACTTAGGACCAACCATATTTTTTTCTGGTTTACCCATCCTATCAGGATGGTAAAAAGTGCAAACAGGTTACGACGGGACCATTAATTTTTTGAGAGAGCAGAGGGCCCAAAATATTATTTTAGCCGTTTCTCAAAAAATAACCTCCCAAAATATCAGTTTTTTGGAGCTAGAAGGCAAAAATACCGGCTGTACAACTTAAGAGCACCAATTTCGGATGTCCCAAGGTTCCCTACAACAGAAAATAATATTGAAAGTAATCTTAAAATTTTGGGATTAAATGGCCCTATCCCAGGTACTAAAAGTCTCCCAAATGTTCAGGTTATCAAAGGAAAGAATGGACCTTCATCTACAAAAACTCTCGTGAACGTGATGTCGTTAGTTTAACCCTGCGCAGAGTGACCTGTTGCCCTTTGGGCCCCAGGTAACCGAATGTTTTGAGAAAAAAAAATTGAGGGCCAATGACGGTCACCTTCCATCGACCCTTGCCAAATAAGCTGGTTCAATAAACTTTGCAGCCAGGGCTTCCCCAAGGCTGTGTCAACAAACTTTCAACAGGCTTCCTGCCACGTCTCATTGAAACATCAACAAAGACCTGTAACTTGACACAGCCATCTCCCTTCATAACGGCAAACAACTGCATACCACAGCCGCCAGTCAATTATCTTGGCCAAAGAGTGCATGTATCCAGGCACTTTTCGTGTTTTTCTGTAGTCTCGAATAAATATCGTAAAATCTCGCATACGCTTTTGGGCCATGCGTGCGTGACCTCGGGACGAGAAACTGAGGTCGTACAGGGCTGTGTACGTAACACCGCCACGGATTGGATAGCGAGACCCAAGCGAAGTCACGCCGAGTTACGCTAATGAATGCTTATAACGCGCTATGTCACCGTTGCTATAGAAGACTGTCCAAGTATTGATTTGCTCAGCAGAAATTCGAGTCGAAGTTACCGTGGTGATGGTAGAACGTGAAACACAAGTATTTTCAGCAACAGCTGAAGCTGAAATTCGGCATATACTTAGATGATATTTTGTGTACAACTACTAGTGAGGTAAAATCTGGTAAGGATTCCTGGAACTTGAGATAAGTGAATAGTTTTGAGAACCCTTTCGAACGATTCTTCCACGACTTTAAGGTAATCTTTACATGCAGTGACCAGTATTCACGTTTCTGCATCATTAACGGCGATTTTTTTTTTCACTGAAATTAAGGCTACGATTTTATTATAATTTAACATTTAAATCAAACTCACTGTTTTTTCAACAACAGAACGCTTTTCTTTGGTGGTGAAATCAGTTCACAGCTCTGTCTGTGGCGTTCAGTTATGTAATCCGATTGACTTTCCTTATCAACGCACAGTGCAGAGCCTACACTGTAAAAACAAGTACATCATGAACACTTGAGCCTCTTGACAGGAAACTGAGGCAGTTAAGGTTATATTTGCAACAACACAGCAGTGAAGCTCAAGTGATGAGGCGTTAGGAAGTTTTATGTATCACATGGTGTAATTGACGCACATATAGGATGCCAATCGGCTTAACCTTTGTTTTACCCAACGTTGAAACTTCACGTGCATCAACATGTTCGATTCACGTCCATGACGTGGAGTCACTTTTTACAGTGTAGACAACTGGAAGACTGAGTATGGGCGTTGCACGTGTTCGCATGAGCCTTTTAAAATATATATCTCTGGGATTTGAAAACTTTCAATAAAAGACTGCACATTTGTTAGGAAAGATCCTATTTGTTTGTACGTTAAAAGTATCAAACAGCCTGTGAAATTGTAGCACCTGGTATGCTGTCAATTATGTTATAACGTTGGGTCGGACAGAACAAGCGTTGTGAAGAACGGCTTTCTTTCAACTGTTACATACATTCGAAAGTAAGACGCTCTTTACCCCGTGCATAATTATGTTCGGCTAGGCACGTACATGTGGGCCGAAATAATCTTGACTATTTTATATGTACTTTTTAATACATTTTTTTTCAAATCTCTGAGTGGTAACACTGATTCTCTGTATTTGTTTTCTAAATGACTGCGTTTTTACAGGTTCGTTATTTGCTCCAAAATATATTTTTTCTGGAAAAACAAAATGTCAGTAAAAAACCCTTTACAAATTTGGGAAGATGAGAGAAGAGTTTTAGAAACTGTTGGATTTAAAAGCCAAATTCTTCAGGTTTCAGTCTGAATAGCATTGTGACTGTATTGTAACCTTCAATATGGAATTAGTTATCAGAAATAAGTTTTAATTTAGCGTATATTTGATTTTCTTGGACATTTTAACTTGAATCTGATTGACACATTAAAGATGGAAAGGCGGATTTTGAAACTACAGGGCCAGCCCAAAACGACAACGGAGATTCCGGATCAACAATTAACACACCGAGTGAGTTTGTGTTTTAACTTAATTTGCGCCTCACGGTCTATAAAGACGGCCGATGTTATCAACTGAGGCTATAATCGCGGGGAATGGGAGTACATTTCACACAATGTAAAGACTCCATTTGACGAATCAAATGAGCCCTTTAGGTGGAAAGTACCAGCCTGACCGTCGAGGTGCATTGAAGGTAGATATTGCACTAAATGTTGTAATAGTTTTACATCAAGCTTCGTTGGTTAGCAATTTATATTTTCAGTACATCGATTTATCTGCAACAGGCAATGTATGGTTCACTGCTGCTCAAACTATTAAACAGCAAAAAGTAATGCCATTGGGTTTAAGAGTTGGCTTCATGAACACGTGAAGATGTTTCGGGTCATGTTTGTTTTGCTCAAATTTATTTTTTAAAGGAATTTTAGGTTGCTGTTGTATATTTTACTCATGTTTATAAACAGTGTAGGCCCTTGTTTGCAATTGTGCATTTTTCTTGCTTTCACTTTACACTCGCATTGTACCACGAAAACGTCGGTCCCATTTGCAGGAAGTGCGTCCAGATATCTGAAGCACAGAGATATAAACTTATATAATACAACATAGTTTCTTTTTCAGCAAGCCTCCAGAAAAAAAACACGAACTTAAAATATTAATAATTATAGAATAACTTTGTTTGAATTTACTCATGGGATTTTGCCTCTGTGAATCACAATTATTAAAACCAGACAATACTCTAATTAACCAATATCAGGCTGCTATTGTGTGTCAGGACACTATTGACACATGTCTTCTCACAGATTTATTGTGACCTTTAAAGCAACTTGTCCGACACAAATTACGACAAACTAAACTTACAGATTTTTTCAATAGAAGTTGTATTGATAAATGATCCCCCCCCCAAAAAAAGGTGACAATAAACAGGATGTCCTAGTCTTTCGTCTTTTCGATTGTTCAATTTCCCTTTGTAGTCAGTGAAAAGCTACAGAGTGATTTGCCAACTATCAGCAATTTTTAATTTACCAATGCACATTCGGATTATTGGCTTAGTGTACATTAAGACGTTGATTAAATATGTTTTTTTTTTTTCTCAATTCATATTCAGACCCCTCGATGCAGAGTCAGTCGATTGTCACCTTCATTGCCGTCGGTATCGCGGCTGCACTTCTGCTGGTGCTTGTTGCGGTTATTGTCTCATGGCAACGCCGAAAGAGTAAGTTTGTTTGCAAGTCTTTTTTACTGTAAACTCTGTCTTTGGTACTGCCTTCTAACTACCGAGCTATAGCTTTGCTACTGCCAGACAGCTGCACCTTTTTGGGGTCAGTTGCAGGTAGTAATAATGTGTTGATATTCAATGCCTTTGGACTTATTATGTACACTTTGCGTCATCAATCTAATACAACTGACCTGCTTAGGAACCTCAAGATTTCTCTTATATTTACGGGGGACATTTAATATAGCTTTTTTCCCCGCCACCTAGCGCCGAATACGGGGGACGCCACATTAATGTAAGAATAATCAACAACTAACATGTGCTTTTACATCATAGTGTGCGTATGGGTGAGGTCAAATCCTAAATTAGGGCCAATATCAGGATCAGTTTCCTGTTAGTTCAGCCCGTGAAGCAATCTTGTTGGTTTTTTTGAGATTTGAAACCTTAGAAATATGAATAATCAAAGCATAACACCATTGTTGATTTTCCAGAACGTACTATAATAATATTTGCGTTTCGAATGTAAAATTCATATAAATGTGTACACCAGGAAACAAATGCATCCTGTATAGTCATTATATAAGTTCTAATGGCCGCTTAACATATCGAATATGAAGGTAATTTTATTTTTATATGAGTTTTCATTGTTTGTGGGTTAAAGTGCAAAATCGGGAAAAAAACGAAAGTGTTCACAATGCACTTTTGCAATGAGTCGAGGAAATGAATGAAGGTATTAATAACAGAAACCATTGTAGACGTTTGTTTATGGTTTGATTTTGGTTATTTTTATCTACAGATAACATTGCCTCCGAAGGAAACCAGTGAGTAAAATGTATTTTAAATATTGACAGTTTCGCTTTGACAATGATTTATTGGAATTAGTAATGCAGGTCAGTTTCTTTTTGGGCTGACACGATAGGTCTTCGTTTCAATATTAGTCGCTGATACATATTTAATTTGTTTCAACCGTAATAATGTTCTAATGACAATTTATTTGCGAGCATTATCACAACATGCTTTAAAACTGTTCAAGCTGGAATAAAGTCACAAACGAGGTCTTCCACGTAAAAACAAGTACTGCAAGTACTGTACTGCAGTACTGTTCCTAAACTCAATCTTGTGAGAGATCAGCCCAAAAATGCTTGCCAATTATTACAAACACCTTACACAGATGGCTCTTTGTTTATTTAAATGAGAAAAAAAAAATGTTCAGTTATGTTGCTTTTGTGCATGTACGAAAGTGTATTTAGGACATGACAAAAACAAATAATTCGGCCCACTTTTTCGTCGGGTGGTTTACTATTTCAGCCGGAAGGATTACTATTCCGCCCGGGCAAAATACTTTTCCGCCAGGGTGGATTTCTATTCCACCTGAACTGATTACAATTTGAGTACTTTTTTTTAAGCTCAAAACAGCTGAAATTATCCCATTTAAGGATTTAATAGAAATTTGCAAGTATTTTAAGAACATTTTTGGGTGCTCAATTTTGTGAAAACGTTTGTTTGATAATGGGGCTGTTAATCATCTCTTTTTTAAGTTGGGGAGGGGGTTTGATTTGGAACCAAGTTTTCTGCAAAACAGTTCATATCATTAATTTGAAACTTAGACTAAACACCCGACAGGGAGTGGTACATATTACCATGACGTCATTGCACGTCATCAGGTGTTGCAATAATAGGTTTTTAACGTGGTATTTTGTTCATTTATAAATCATAAACCCAATGGGAACAAATTATGTTGAAGTTGGTATATTTGTGCTTTTTCAAAAGTTGGATTTCTTTTCCGAACGAAATTTAAAAGAATATAATGCCCTCAAACAATACAATTTGTGCTTGTTTACTTTTTGAAGCCTTCATACCACTCTGTGTCAGGATGTTTAGTCCAAGTTTATGATATGAACCATTTATATGAAATCATTCAACCCCCCCCCCTCAACTTTAACAAGTGAGATGAACAGCCCCGTTACCAAACAAAATAAAAATAATGAGCGCCCCAAACTTTTCTTACAATTCTAGCAAACTAATATTAATTCCAAAAAAATGGGTTAATTTGAGCTTTTTTGTTTCTAAATTGTATAGTCATCTTGATTTAGTGGGGGGGGGGGGCAATGTACTTCCGTTGGCATGTCATGTTAATTAATGGCAACCATTATAAATGTAATCTTATGAGTCCTGAGAACAAAAAAAAATTGATGTTGCCATTTTTTCCATTGACCTTTAGTGACCTTGACCTGAGGTCAAAGTTCATGGGTCATTTTCACCTAAAATTTGCCTTTCGGAAGGGTTTACAAAGATTTGCGAGGCAAGTGAGCACATATTGTATTTGGTTGAGAGTTTCTCCATTATAATAAATGTTATTATTAATGTATTTATGGGTTTTCCTGAAGAAAACATGGGAAAATGTCACTTTTGCCCGAAAAGGGCCGGGTTGTTTTAACCATCTCACGCAGATTCCGCCCCCCCCCCCCCCCATGACCTCGGCCATCGAGTGACGAAAAATTATGAAATTTGGTAAATGCATGGAACAACATAACATGAACAAACCCAAGAAATTTCATGACTATGGGTTAAAGGGTTTTGGAATTACGGCTAATTAATTATTCATAAGCACATATGGTAATTCAAATGTGTACACTACGTATATGGGGAAATTCAGTTTTGACGGAGGGTAGCGCCGAAAATATTTCACTGCGCGGCAACCTGTGTTTCGAATTTTGTTTTTGTTATCAAAAGATGTGCAAGACTCCAGGCTAAAAAGTCAGGACAGCTCAGGCCGTGAAATAAATAATTTTTCAAGAGTAGGCCTATCGCTGAAAAAGTTGAAAGGGGGGAAATCTGCCCCCCTCTTAGTGCCAAAATATGACCAACCCTTTAGTGCCTGGCATCTAAATATGAAATGTTGTAAAGTGTCCTCTGCAGTACCGCACTCACACAGGGTGTTTGTCGGTTGAGGAAAAACCCCACTTCTTCATGGTGCTTTTGGTGCGAGCCACTCCAGAGTGGAGGTGATTTAAGCACCTCCAGGTCTTCCATCCTAATGCCACCGCCACAATCCAAAAAACAGCCCAAGCCACGCATAATTATCAGGGATTTCATAGCCACAGCAGCATCATTGGCTATCATTCCAGCACAGACGTCGACGCTTTTGAATCGCTGGCCGAAGCAAGTCAACTGAGCTTTATTCACAACAATGCGAAACTGTCGAAGTTTTTCCATAGTGGAGGCTGGAGATAAAGTTTCAACCCTGCTCTAGCCCTTCTGAGCCACAACATCGCCTCACTTAGCATCAAGATGGTCCTTGACCCCATTCCAAAGACCCGACATCGCCCTATTGAAATCAAAGTGACTGCTGCTGTCTCTTCGCAACAATTCCATTCCACCGCTGTTTCAACTTAGTAAGGCCAACTGTGAATGCTTCACCAATGAGCTCAAACACCACCTAGCTGACATTGATCCAACCCCTGATAACTATGACACTGGTTTGTTGATGTGGTGGTGCAAGAACATCCATAGGGCTGCCGCACTGATTACATCCCAGGCTTAGCATCCCGTAGTGCTGAACTTTACAGGAAATAGAAATGCATGTATGAAAACGACTGTCTTGCTGTCGATACCATCTCATCTGGGGAGGAATTAATAACAGCCATATCAGAACAGCTTCAAAGCTTGTGGCAAACCCTTGTGGTTACCACCAATATGGCCAAGAAGCCAATATGGCTTCCAAGCCTGGAGTATAATATAAAAAAAAGCTCAGCCAAGTGAACAGCATTGTAACATCACCGCCAACCAAATAGCCCACAACAACTGCTATTTAAATGGTAAAGTGCCACGTTCTCCTAATAAGCGACCGAAAGCCAGGCTTCGCCAGAAAAACCCTGCCATCGACCTAATTGGCTTCATCAAATCCTTCTCTGCTAATGAACTTGCGACTGGCATAAATAAAGAACAGGGAATCAACCAAACTGGATAACATTTTCACCAAAGAACTGAAACATCTTGGACCAAACGCCTCAAATTGGTTACTCCAGCTCATCAACACCTGCCTCGCCACACAAACAATACCTAAAGTGTGGCAAAATTAAGTCGAAGGTCATCGCCCTCCTAAAACCCGGGAAAGACCCAATGCATGTCAAAACTTATCGTCCCAAAGTCACACATTCAAGTTGCTGGAATATTTCCTCCTCAACCTTCTTGCCTCTTCATTGAGAAACAACTGATACAGGAACATGCAGGCAGGCTTCCGTCCCGGCAAATCTACAACGGGACAGCTTCTAAACCTCACTCTGTACATTAAGGACTGCTTCCATCAGAAAAAATAGATCACCGGCGCTGTCTTTGTTGATCTTACAGCTGCTTTTGACAGTGTTAACCGTTGCTGACTCCTTCAGAAGATCCTGGACATGACGGCAGACCTGACCCTTACCCAGTTTATTGGTGTTCTACTGAAGAACCATCGTTTCTTTGTAGTATTCAAAGGCAGAGTAGAGTACGTCTTTAAAGGAACGGTCCCCCAAGGGAAGACGTTGACCGATGCTCTTGACCAGTCACAGCAGTGCTACACTGTGAGTCCCCTGAAAGCGATCAACCCTGCTATTAAGACCCAAGTGTGTGCCTCCTGGGTTGACCAGGCTGGTGGCGTCTCCCCCACTACATGAGATGCCAATCAAGCCTGCAGAAGCCTTACCTACAGGATCCAATGCAGGATGGAAGACCTGGAGGTGCTTAAATCACCTCCGCTCTGGAGTGGCTCGCACCAAAAGCACCATGAAGAAGTGGGGATTTTCCTCAACCGACAAACACCCTGTGTGAGTGTGGTACTGCAGAGGACACTTTACAACATTTCATATTTAGATGCCAGGCACTAAAGGGTTGGTCATATTTTGGCCCTAAAAGGGGGGGGGCGGATTTTCCCTCTATCAACTTTTTCCGCGATACTCTTGAAAAATTATTTATTTCACGGCCTGAGCTGTCCTGACTTTTTATACTGGAGTCTTGCACATCTTTTGATACCAAAAACAAAATTCGAAACACAGGTTGCCGCGCAGCGAAATATTTTTGGCGCTACCCTCCGTCAAAACTGAATGTCCCCATATACGTAGTGTACACATTTGAATTACCATACGTGCTTATGAATAATTAATTAGCCGTAATTCCAAAACCCTTTAACCCAGTCATGAAATTTCTTGGGTTTGTTCATGTTATGTTGTTCTTTGCATGTACCAAGTTTCATAACTTTTCGTCACTCGATGGCCGAGGTCATGGGGGGGGGGGGCGGAATCTGCGTGAGATGGTCAAAACAACCCGGCCCTTTTCTGGCAAAAGTGACATTTTCCCATGTTTTCTTCAGGAAAACCCATAAATACATTAATAATAACATTTACTATAATGGAGAAACTCTCAACCAAATACAATCAAAGTTCATGGGTCATGAACAAGAAAATTGATGTTGCCATTATTTCCATTGACCTTTAGTGACCTTGACCTGAGGTCAAAGTTCATGGGTCATTTTCACCTAAAATTTGCCTTTCGGAAGGGTTTGCGAAGATTTTCGAGGCAAGTGAGCACATGCTCACTTGCCTCAAAAATCTTCGCAAACCCTTCCGAAAGGCAAATTTTAGGTCAAGGTCACTAAAGGTCAATGGAAATAATGGCAACATCAATTTTCTTGTTCTCAGGACTCATAAGATTACATTTATAATGGTTGCCATAAATTAACATGAAATTTCGACGGGAACCAAAATCTGCACATTGGCCCCCCTACTAATTCGGCATGTGCCGCCACGATGATCTTTAATAAACCAGTCTATCCATCTATCTGTATAAATATATATATATAATCCGCCCGGGCGAAATGGTAATCCGCCCAGGCGAAATAGTGGGTCGATTTTTTTTTTTTTCCGTTGGGGGGGGGGGGGAGTAATGTCTTAAATACGCTTCCGTACCCATGGTATGACTCTGAAAGTTTTATTTTAATAACAATGTATGGCTAACATGCTATTACAGGCCTGTAGTTCGCTACACACGGACTGGAACCGAAAGGCCAACGGCGTCTGTGAGTCCTGTCTTGAACACAGTCGCAGGACCATCAGGTAAACTAAGCTACGTGCCTGAATGCCGAAGCTGTTCGTGCTACAGGGTGGGATCTTCGAATTCAAAACTAAAACGGAAATAAGAAAGACTAAAGGGACAAACCCCTGAAATGACACCTAATACGCATCAAACAATGATAACGATTGTGTTGCAATCATTAAAGAATGACGATTCGATCTTTGATCGAAATTATGTTTCGATGTGACAGGATACAAGGTTGCTTGTATACAAAATAAAATTATTTATTTTTAATACAATATTAAATCAAGCAGCTTCAATTTGATTGGTACAATGAAGCTTCAAGAGTGGAGTGTCATGGCCTAGCAGTTAAGAACACCGGACTCATGCTCTGGTGTTTCAGAGGCAACAGTGGCGTGGGTTCGAGCCCGGGCCCGGACACTTGTGCCCTTGAGCAAGGCATTTAACCATTATTGCTTCGTCCTTCGGATGGGACGTAAAGCTGTAGGTCCCGTGTGTTGTGTAATGCACGTTAAAGACCCCAGTAACACTTATCGCTAAGAGAAGGGGTTTGCCCCGGTGTTTCTGGCAGTGGCTGCAATACGCGCCGCAGCACCTTGTAACCCTTAAAGGTACTACATAATGGGTCTCATATTTCTCATATTGAGGGCCTCCATGGAAAGCAGTGCCATGCACTGATCGAAGATACCCTCACTAAAGATGACGTAAATAAAGAGTGAAGTATATTTGGTCATACGGCCTTTAAAAATATGATAATTTTAAGAGATGCCACTCTCAGAACTTTGTATTTTATTTTATTACAAGTTGCGGAAAATATCTACGAGGAAAATACGTTCCTTCCGAGTAGCCATTCGCCTCCTGCTACGACAGCGCCCTCTAGCCGTGGCATTCAAGCAACAAGGAGCTTCCGACGTTACAATTCCGGTAATCAGTTAATAGAGTTACTCAATCAAGTCAATGATTAAGTCCACTCTTCGGTTAGTTTATACACCGAAGCGTTGAGTTAAAACGTGTTCATGTCCGATCAACCTCTGCTTAGTGATATGCGACCAACACTTCGTGTGTGCATCCGGAAACATCATTCAAATTGGTATGTGTTTTGCAGGATAATTTTGGACATGCCTCACTTCTTCAACCTATTTCAACGAGTTTGGATGTTCTGGTTTCCAAAATGATGTTCAAACTGATTCTTCTTTTTTTTTGTGGCCTTGTTTTTTTTTCAGGCAGTAGGGAAGTGGAGACTGTTGTCCTCCCTAGCCCCCCGGCGCAAAGCAATATGGCGACTACCAGCAACCAACAACCAGCCGCCACCATTTCTAAGGAAGTATGTAAATTAAAACTAATACATTCTTGCAAGTTATCAAAACAAATATGCATTCTGGTTACATTTCTGTCAAAATTAAAAATGTGCATACAAGTTTTTTGTCAAGTTATCCAATTGTTCAAATGCGCAGTCGTGATATTTGCATTAAACGCAGTCATTTCTACCTATTTGTCTTGGCAGGTCCTCATTTACGCAGACGTCCATCACACCAAGGCACGCCCATTGGACGTCCCACCCATCCGCACGGAGCCTCCCACCCAGTATGCAGACATCGACAACTTCCTGTTATCAACTCCTGTCGAGACCCCGCCTCTTCTCAGAGATGACGCCCCAAGCTTGGGTGCTGAGGGGCTGATTCTAGATAGTTTGCAAGAAGACGGCATAGAAGAGAGGGCTCCGCCCCGCCCCCTCCGGGGTAACCCGATCCCTCATCTGGTACGGGATTGGCAGATCTAGGCTTAACGAGTGTGCGTGAATAACCGAAATGATCAGTTTGAGGATCACTGGGCGAGCAGCCAAATAAAACCCGTATACAGTCAGACGAATATTTTACAACAATCTTCACTTTCGCTTGTATATTTTGTAAGAAAAAAATGAGCTTTCTAATGTCAGATGGAAACAACTTTATTCTTAACAAATACACATCTTTTTTTGTGGTAAAATGAAAACAGGTCACTTTCGCTTGTAAATTTTGAAGAAAAGAAAGAGCTTTCTAATGCCTAAGGAAAATAGCTTTATTCGTATGACAAATTCACATCTTCATTGTGGTAAAAGTAAAGAAGAAAGTCACAGAAAATGGAAACACTTGTGAAGAAAGGTATGCATGACCTTTGACAACAAAAATTCTTTTTCCAGCCGTAGATTTCCAGGCTTGAAATTAACCCCCCCCCCTGTTCAGTTGAAAGGTACAAGTGGATAACATGCGTGGTGAACACGCTTTAGCTAAAAAAAAACATGTTTGCTTTCGAGGATCAGAATCTCAAGACCGCTTGCTTTTTTGTCGTTGAATAATCCTTAGGTCATGTACTTGAAAATCAGCGTTCGAAAAAAAATCGGCTGTTCGAATAATTGAAACCGTAATCCACACTAAAGAAAATAATCGAAAGAAACAAAATTACCGTAAACTTGCGGTCCTATAATGAATTAACATTTACTCCATATTGCGTGTAATCTGTAAATAAATGTTTCTTATAGCTCAAACTGTTTCAATTTTAGTTAGCCTATTTGACGATATCCGCTTGTTAGTTAAACTTTTGTTATTGAACGGAAAATAAAACGCAGTGGTTGTTCACGTTTGTAGGGTTAAATTCGGTTTTAGTCGAACAGCACAATTGGGAGTAAAGTCGAGAGGCTGTTTTATGTTACAGTATAAATTAAAATTGAAAACTGTTTCAACGTTCATCATCAGATCATCATCATCAACTCGGCCACAGCAATGTTGAAGATCAATCAAGTAGCCAACATTTAAATTTTAATTCAAATTATTTGTATTTTGATGTAATCACACTAGTTCAAGATGATTTTTTTCCATAAACAGTCCATGAAATCAGTGTAATATAATAAGAAATTTATTTAAGAAAGACATAAAAGAATATAACGCTGTCGATTGCATTGTAGATATTGACTTTACTAATGCGTGTACAAAAATTCTGTTATAATTCGCTCTATAGCTGAATGTAAAGCATAAACAATAATGACTTTGTCTTGTTAATGAGAGATGTCTGTTAATAATGTAACACATTCTGTTTGATCATCACACGAGGGCGCCGTTTAAAATAAAGTAACGTTGCGCTGGCCCTCGCTTGGCTTCGTATGGTTGTACATCATGTAGCTTTTGTTGTGAACCACCTCGACTCTAGCATGTTGTCTTTTCTGTTGGGTCTTAAAAAATGTTGTTGTTTATTTTTGGTGAGTTGCCTCGTCTTAAATTGTCCTCTTTATTTACATGTGCTAAGGAGTTGCAAGAGTGTTTTTGTAGCCATATTTAAGGTATATTTTTTTGAGAATTATAATTTTTTTCTGACGGATATTCCTTGGGCTGTGATAGGGCCTGGGAGTGTCAGCGTTTGGGACAAAAAATTTGAAGTCACTAAAGGTGTTTTGCAACTCCTTAACATGGGCTTTAGGGGGATTGAAAATGGATGGCTGATATTTTCAGGTTTTGCTGGCAAGATAGAACCAGTCAATTTTTAACAATTATATATATGTGTACATGTATATCATAGTACATGGATAGCTTACCTGGCTGTTAATTTTATGAGATTTTCTGACGTGTCTGGGCAATTCTCCTGGAACATTTCTTTTTGGCAAGCGTGGAATTTGTATTTTTGTTGATGCATTCCTCATAAGGCATTTTTTTTTTTATTTATGCAAATCAATTTTGGCGTGACATGGGAATCTTGGGTGCTCAGATCTTCTGTTACAATAGGGTTTTTTCCCATCATGATTGGTTCTTGCCAGCAGCTGGGTGTTTGTTTAATCAGACGAGTAAAATGTTTTTCATTATTTGTGAAATATCTGTATTTTTCTGTCTCGGTTGGTCGCACACCTTCAAATTATAAATATTTAGTGTTTAAATAAAAACTAAAACTTGGTGTCGTTTTAATTTTGCTGGCGTATAATTTTATTTGTGATATGTATTTATTAAATTTCTCGAGAAATTAAGAAGCCAGGAGTTTCACTCTTCTTATTTGGAATTTTATTTAATTTAATTTATTGAAACACTTTTTGTATTATGAAAAACAAGTTTGCCTAATTGAAGGAAATGTTCATACTTTGTGAGATTCCAATGTGTGTTTAGTAACGAATTAAATAAAAATCAGAAGGGAGGTTCCATCAAATGTGTTCAACATATATTTTCTTAATTAATGTCTGTGAGTTTGTAAGGATTTTTTTTGTTAGGTTTATAGTCGCCATCCTTCCCACTACACGCTCCAATAACATACAACCCAACCATTATTGACAGAATATCGGTGTACTTGCAACTGTGTTGACATTGTAACTCGCCGTTTACAAGCAACAAGTGCGACAGTTAAAGCCAAACAACGAAGATTCTAGACTATTCCCTTGTAGTTTTTATTGGGAAACATTAGGGACAATGCTCAAAACGGTTTGTTTGGGAACCTCCTGGTTGCAGACGCTATAAATTGGTTTTAAAAATACTTCAAGCTATAACACAAATTGAACATTCGTTGCAATAAAATATATATTTTCAAGAGCATGCACGGCCGGCCGCTACAGCCTGCGCAAGAGACAACGCCCTCAGTGTTCAAAATAATAGCAATAGTTCGGTTGCGCGGAGCTTCGGCTTCAGAGGGCGTCGCCTGTTGACGAATTTGGGGTAAATTTTCGACGCGCACCCCCTATGTTTTTCAATGTTTTCAGGTACGGAGAGGTCAAATGCAAATTATTTTCCATATGTTAATTATCCTGCTGCTTCATGGATTTAAAAATTGCCTTGTTAAATAAAATGATCACGAAGCTACATGGGCGTTGCAAGGTGGGCGGGGGGGGGGTGGGAATGGGGCGCTGTGCCCCCCCCCCCCGAAAACGAAAAAAATAGGAAAAAGGGGGGGGGGGGGAAAGAGGAGTGTGTCTTGAATACCTTGGAGAGTTGTGATTATTTTCCTGAATTTTTGAAGTGGGGGTATTTATCATTGGGGTCTATGGTAGTTTCTTTACTGGTCAGCAACCCTAGACGTTGCTACTGACAATTCCGTTGTCAATATTGTTTGGTGTGATAGCGCCCTCACGCGGCGTCAGATATTGCGGCGGCGGGTTATCGTGAATCAAACCATGCAACGTCTAATCCCTAACCAGCAAAAGGGTAGACGCCCTCTGCCCTTCTGAAAATAAAAATTGCACTTCCAATCCTGGTAAACTGGTCAAGCTTTTGGTGTCCGTTGCTTGATATACGCACCAACAACTGGATAGGCAATCATTATTGTAATACCTGCCCAGAGTCACTTGACCCTATATAAGATGGTCAAAATAATACGTGATAACTACATAACCAGCAACATACAAATACATATTTTTTATTATTGTACTTGTAAGCCGTTTGACTATTATGTGTGTTCAGTGGTAACCCTGCAAAATTAAAACACCAACCAAATTCCCAAATGTATATAACAAGAAACACTGTTTTATTCCCAAGCAAACTGTAACAACTTTAACAGTTAATCAAAGGATATGGCCATGTACTTCTGAGAGATCTCTGACAAAGTTTGCGCGCAGTATTAAAAAAAGGTTATTCAACCGGTTGAGCTACTGTTCTGACTCTGCAGTCAGTGCCCAACTTTGTGGATTTAAAGTGTCCACAGTTCAATTTCCAGTTCCAGAGTCCCTCGTCAACCGTAGCAGGTGCACCAAGTCCAGATCCGAGAATGCAACTGCCTGATGATTCCCAATCTGCAGTCGGGTACTGCAATGCAGGTCCTGTCCACACTAGACTGCTAGGCCTGGTCAGTAGTTCCTTCTGAACACAGTTCAGGTTAAAGGGCAGAGGTCAATCCAGAGTACCCTCACACACGTACACCAGCTAAGGTACAACGCCTTGACACCAGTCACAATGTCACGAGGCGACTCTACAGTTCTACACCAATGATGTAGGTCGAATGTGTTCCCTCAATCACAATCTAAAGGGGGGAGCTGATAGCGAAAGAGGGCACAACAATAATAAATGCACCCTCCGTACATATTCAGTCCCAAGACATTTTCTAAAAACTAATTTGCCCACAAATGTACCACAAATGTACACAATAAAATTATGTACGCCGACTGGTGGGCCGTGTCGTTATACACCATTATTAAACCTAGTCATGACATATTCCTATACATGTACATGTTATAAGGATCCAGCACAAAACACAATGCCATGTAATACATAACATAACAATTCCCAATTTTAAACACTAGAATCATGGGAAAAATCTTAACATGCAGTAAAACCAGAAATAAGTCACTTAGTTAATTATAACCTCCCTTTATCTTTATGGTAAGTAGAGTACAATGAACCCCACAATTGATTTATAAAACGGTAATAATGCAGCTTGTAAATGTACATGTGAAAAGTCAACCCATGGACATGTGATTATAACCCCACTGAAGTGACGGTGTATTCTATCCCCAAATAAAAAATATCAAGTTAGTGTCACCCCCCGGTATATTTGATTTTCCTTTCATCTTACCTGAGAGCCACAGGCTTGATTGGAACAATTATAATTAGTCTTATTTTGGCAAAAAGGTGTCTCGTTATGGACAAAACAACATGAGAACATGGCGTCCAGCAAGCAAGCGAGCGAACGAGCAAGCGTGCTGTCCCACATATCGCAAGAGGGCGCTATACAAACTTCGCGCGGGCTACATATTTTTTTGGAAGCCATCAACGTTTGTGTTGTTCGTGACAATCTGGAATTAAACATAAGTTTACCTCCATTTCCCTATTTTGGTTTCACTTCTTTCTGATCACTGCAACGCGTTGGGTTTGCTTCACTTATTTGGGGACTGACAGACAACTGCATGAATTTTTTCAGAAATGAATCCGTTATACGGGATGATTTGTATCTGCGTGTTTGGTGCCGTATGTCACCTTTCTTGCGGTAAGTCATTTATGTCAACGATGTTTTAAAGAAAACAAAAACACTGCAATGCTCTTTCTTGTTGAATTGACGGTTATTCCTACAGAAAGGCCCAAAATTCACAAGAGATCATCAATTTCGAAAGTCGCGACTATGAGCGTTCACAAATGAGAGTATTTAATGATTTGGGATTTTTTTGTAATGCGTTTCCATAGAGACGATTTTGACAGCCGTGGAGGGAGAGGATGTAGAGCTGGAATGCAAAGCACTCGACTGGGCTGGAACTCCACCTTGCAGTGGTACAGCAGCATTCGAATGGCATGTAAATGGATCAACCATTGTCACATGTACATCTACAGCGACAATTGCTGGGTATACGCCTGTACAAGCGGGGCTTTGATGATCCCGCGTGTTTCTGGGTCCTGGAATGGCACAAAGTTCTACTGTCATGTGTTACACGTAGGAGGAACAAACATATCTGAAATACAACTTATCGTGTTTAATGGTGAGTATTTTTATATCATTTATGACAAATCTACTGATGTCGTTAGTTATTAGGAATAAAAAGCAGGATGGGCAAAAGGGGAAGCAGCACCCTGTAGCGTCAAATAACGACCAGTTCTACTGTGTAGTAATACACCGAGGAAGAGCCAACCGTTCAGAAGTAAAAGTTACCATGTTTAATTTTTTTTTTAATTATTATTCATGAATATGTTTATTGCTTCATCATTTCTCTTGCCCAGCCATTGGAATTTTAGACTTTATTGCAGCGTTTTAATACGAGCATTATAAAATTAGGACAAAACGTAGTAAAAATGGTCATTAATAAAAACACGCGTGTGACCACATGCGCTCTATCTTTCCATTTTCAAAATCAGGAGGTCAAATCAATCCCATGCAGACACTTTTGTGGCCACGCCTCGGATTGCGCATTGTTATATTAGGCAAAAAGGAAATATTATTCATTATAATAGCTCAGGTTGTTCCTTAATACAGGAATTGGAATCACTGAGACCGTGTTGAACGGGATACTAGGAGGAGGAATCGGCGTGGCATGTTTTCTCAAAAGTGTTCCACCCGGCTTTCCAAATATTCACTTCAAGTGGCTTATTGGTAACAAACCCTTGCAAGATGCGTGTACAAATGAGGGCAGCATCAAGATGGGGAGGTATGAATATCACCATGACAACCACGGTTGCAACTTGACGATTAACGACCTTGATTTAACAGATGAGGGGCGCTACAGATGCAGAGCTCAATATTCGGCTACAACGGTGTGGAAAAATACATCCTTGACAGTAAGTGGTAAGTTAAAACTGGAAACAACTGTTTTAGTTGAAATACAACCTCCCTATGGTGTATTTGCTATTGACGTTTTTGCGGCAGATCTTGGTAGGAGGGTTCAGCATCCACAATAAAATAGCACTACCTACATGCGGCACCATGTTCACTTGAAGTTTGTAATGTGTGCGTACTCAATGTACACGTGCCTCGAATACTGTTGTAAGTTTTTCAGCCAGGTGGCAGACGAAAAACTGAGTGTAGTGAATGATTATCGAGAAGTGACTGATCCTGAAGCTTAATAAACCAGAGTGTTTCGTGTTGCATGGGATTGAGTGCGTTTGCTTTATATTTGCGTTCAGCCGATGCAGCAAGCAAGGCCCCGGCGTAAGGGTACGTTACAATACTATATGGAGTATACTGGCCGGAACGTCGAATTTACATCGCCGGTTGGTCTCACAACAACCTCGCTGTTCAAACGAAGTCGCTGAACATGATGTAGTCATATGCGCTAGACTAGACTGTGGGTAAGGCAGGTACCGGCCCTTCTGCAACCTTGACTACAAACCTGGACTCGATTGGCAACTTGAAGTACATGTTGATTTTTGGGTGTTGCTGAGTGCTATTTTTCTACTAAAGTTCCTAACTATTGCCGTTCTTGTTCGTCTTATCCTGATGCAAGTTGTAATGCTTTTCCGCAGTTCCACCTAAATATGTGTACATCGTCAACGCCACTACCGGCGAAGTTTATAGCGGAGACGTGCTCATCGGACCGGGCACCGACCAGAGCTTCACCTGCCTGGCCACAGACACCAAACCCCCGGCAGAAATCACCTGGACATTCGCTGGAAAGAACACAAGCGGTGAGACGAGGGTAGTTGGGACGAGATTGCACAACACAAGCAGCACGTTCACCGTGCCGTCGTTTCAGCCTGGTCAGCAGGGGAATCTAACGTGCACGGCAACTGGGGCGGAAGGGAAGGTGGTCACAAATATTCGGTTGCTCAGCCACTATGGAAAAACAGGTATCTTTTCTCTGCCAATTCTTCGTGTTTTTGTCTTTGTTTTGTTTAGCTGTATTAATCTTTAAAATGTTAAATATGTGATTTCAAAACTTTCAAAAACGCAACTGCTAAATTGTGCTATGTTGAAATTTTGATACACAAACGTGTGCAAACAAATCTGAAAGTTTCACGAAAAACAGACTTCTGAAAAAGGCAGCACTTTCTGATAAGCCTATACTCAGGGTGAGTATGGTTCTAAAGCAAAAATAAACTACAAACTAAGTCTAAATGTGAAAATCAAAACTTGACAAAGTTCGACATGTTTTTGTACATGGTGGAAGTGTGGCCTTTATTTACGGAGGTAGTCCAGTAAATTGGCCACATTTATTGGGCTATTTCAGACCCATCGAAACAGAGTCAGTTGACGTTGATCTTCATTGCGGTCGGTGTCACGGCGGCACTCTTGCTGGTTCTTGTTGCAGCCATCGTCTTCTGGAGATGCCGAAAGAGTAAGTTCACTGCAAACCCTGTTTATTGCAATCCCTACAAAATTGATACTGTACATCAACCCATTGTTTTGATGAGATCATTTAGTAGCTGCCGCACTGTTGTTACTGACACCAATGTAGCAAGATAAGTGGAAGAGGGCTCCCTACTGTTTTGTGTTGGTCATTGTGTAGTATGCATAATTATAGGTGCCCCTCTGTTGCATATTGCGCAGGGTATATATTGATAATACTGCTGCTGCGCCGCTCTGCTGCTCTTTGTCTATTGCTTTGTCTCCACGTTGTCATGTTGCACCGTATAGCTGCTGAAAAAAAATTCTGTTATTAGATGTTTAACTCTTTTGGGTTCGCATAAATACGTAAAACAGTAGGGATTTGACCAACATAGAAAACTCAAGTTTTATAGTGTAAGAATTTACAGTTTACATTAAAGATTAGCTTGTTCTGATACATTGCGCCGAATAATGTGAAAGCTTTATTAATATCATTTTTTCAGTGAATGTTAGAGTAATCAAAAGCTCACATGTGTTTTACACCTCATGGTTTGTTAAAGGTATCAGTATCGGTATGGTGAGGTTTAATCGATCCATATAAGGACAAACATCACGATCAGTGCAGTGAGTGATGTGCCTGTTAATTCAGCACAGGAAGCAACCTTGATAGCTTTTGATGAGTCTTGCTATAGTAGTTAGAGAAATAATTTCTTCGTTTAGATGAAACTAAAAAAAGTAATGATAATCAGAACACTATTGTTGATTTTCCAGAATGCAGTAAAATAATTTTTGCGTTTGGAATTCAATTGTCGTTATTATTTTGATTTCTTAACGCAGGGAAACATATTTAATTATCTTCAAATGGCCTTATGGTGGCCGCTTAAAAGATGGAATACCTCGGTGATTTTTGTTTATAACGAGTTTCATTTCTGTGAGATAAAATATAAATCGGTTAAATATAAATCGGCAAACACGAAAGTTCAAGCCGCACTTTTGCATTGAATTCAGATGAAAAATGAAAGTAATAATAACATAAACCAATGTTGACTTTTGTTTTCGGTTTGATTTCTCTTCTTTTTTATTACTATTTACAGATAACTTTCACCCCGATGGAAACCAGTGAGTAAAATATAGTATAAATAATGTTAAAAAGACACGGACAAAAGTGCAGATTAAGATCACAGATTGAAGAACGTAATCTCAAAATAAGTTTTACATGCATATACATAAACGATGTAAATGAAAAAGTGTAAGTGATAAAGACAGTAACAAATTAGTACACTTAAAATGCTAAAGATACATGCAGCTGTCCTATGCAAATCTGCAGGATTTAGGCGGTGAACAAAATGAAACATAATATCACAAATGCCTCCGATGGTATGGTATTTTTATAACGATATTTTGCTAACATGCTATTACAGGCCCGTAGTTCACTACACACGGACTGGAACCCACGGGCCCACGGCGTCTGTGAGTCCTGTCTTGAACACAGTCGTAGGACCATCAGGTAAACTAAGTTTAATGCCTGAGTGCCAAAGCTGTTTGTATGTCACGGTAGCCGGATTTTCTTAAACAAACTGAAACGGAATAAGAAAGATTAAACGTACAGGTCCCTAGAATGTCACAATGTGCATCAAACAATGATAATGATCTTGTCTGATAACTGCTTGACGTTGTGTTTTGGTTTGACAGGGTGGAAGTTTGCTTCTTTCTTGAATTAATTCTCTAAATTGTTTTTTTTTAGTTTTCAATACAAAATGTTATCCAGCTGCTCCAATTCCATTGTTAGATATGAGGCCTTCCATTGGAATAACACCTTGTCGACAGTGAGGTATAATTGTAAATGTTACCTTTTAAACACATTGACAATATGGCCGTTGTACAAATATGCCCATTTCAGAACAAAATATTTACCAGATGTGGGAAATATCTACAACAAAATCGTCCTTTCCTTCCGAGTAGTCATCCGCCTGCTGCTGCAACACCGCCCTCCAGCAGTGACATTCAAGGAACAAGAAACTGTCGACGTTATTGTCCCGTCAATCATAACGCAATTGAATAAAATTAACACTTACCGAAAATCTGTTTCATGTCTTAGTTACCTCTATTTTGAGAAATGTACGTGTTGCGTCTTCAAACTTCTTAAATCGTTAACCCTAAAGGGGCCGGGGGGCGGAATCCCCTCCCCCCCCCCTCAACATTTTCCGTGATAGCCTCTAAAAAAAATTTTTTCGCGACCCGAGCTGTTATGACTTTTTAGCCTCGAGCTTTGCGCATCTTTTGATACCAAAAACATAAAAATCGGACCACGGCTTTCCGCGTAGCAAAAAATTTTCCGGCGCTACGCGCTGTGAAAACTGAATTTTCGCCTATACGTCGTGTACAGAGCAGAATTGCCATTCGTACACATGAATAATTAATTAGCCATAATTCCAAAAACCCTTTGACCTATAGTCATGAAATTTATTGGGTATGTTCAGGAAGAGTTGCTCTATGCATGTGCCGAGTTTCAAAATTTTTCGTTACTCGATGGCCGAGATCTTAGGGGGGGCGGAATCCGCCCCCCCCCCCCGGCTGAGAGATGGTCAAAATAACCCGGCCCCTTTAGGGTTAAGTGCTTGAGAAAAAGATTTATGTCACGCCAGACTCTTTAAACCTCAGCAGAAACTATTTCAAATTTGAATGATTTCAGTTTGAAGACTGATGTTCATTTTGTTTCTCCATTTTTGTCTGGCCTTTTTGTTTCAGGCAACAGGGCAGTTGAGACTGTTGTCCTCTCTGACCCCCAGGAGCAAAGTAACGTGCCATCTACCGGCAACCAACAACCAGCAGCCAATGTAAAGTCATGAATACACTTCATCACGTTGTCAAAAAAAAATCACTTGTTCGATTTTACTGAAATGTAAATATTTAGTCATTCCTGGATGTTAAGTCCATGTGGTTGAATAGTCCGAAGACGTTTCATCAAGGTGACTTGTTGACCAATAGGGGTGTTAATTATTATTTTATTTTTTAAATGCGATTTTTCTGGTATTTGCATAAAATATGTGTGGTTTTTTTTTACGTGCTGCATTAGTTTCAGGTGGTCCATTCGTACGAAGATTGCCTCACAAACACACCCCCACTGGAAGCCTTGCCAATCCGCATAGTACCTCCCACCCAATACGCAGACATCGACAACTTGATGATATCATCTCCTATCGAGCCCCCGCCTCTTTTCAGATACAGTGCTTCCAGCCTGTTGGAGGAGGGGCAGAGTGTGGACGGTCTGGGTGAAGAGGGCAGGATGGAATGGGCTCCGCCCCGCCCCCTCCGGGGTAACCCAATCCTTCCTCCGGTACGGGAATGGCAGATGTAGGTATGTGTAACAATTGCATTAATTAAAGGGTGCACTTTATTTTGCCAAAAAAATGCGATTTCAAGATCACGCACTAAGCCCAATGAAACATTGATTTTCAGATTATTGTAATGATTTGTGAACTACATTTACTCCATATCACGCGTAATCTGTAGATACATTTGTTCTTCTTCAAATAACGTTCACTGTTTTACATTAAGTAGGCTTATTTTAAAATACAGTGTTTGTATGTACATGTATAGTTAGCCTTTTTTATGTGAAGGATGAAATGAAGTGGTTTCTTCTACGTTAGTGTTGCATTTCGTTTTAGACGAAGGACAACATATAAAGAGGATTAAACTCGAAAGGCTTTTGATGTATAATATTGACTAAAACTATACGGTTTTTTTTGTAACGTTGATCAATATAGGTGCTTGAATTTAAAGAGGGCGCTATATTATGGGTGAAAATACCAGAATACTAGAAAAATCTCGTTCGTGGATGCAGGTTAGTTACTTTACTAACATCGGACATTTTGCCATTGCAAAATATGTAAGTTATAAAAAAGTAGCAGCAACCAAGCGTGCATCAATAACTTTGGAAACATGTGTTTATACTCCAAAAATGGTGTCGCCCATTGGGACTGAGATGCATGTTAATTAATATTTTCTATATACGTTTTGTTTTTATAGAAAGGTTGCTGCGGCTATTAAACGGGGACGATTTCTTCACGCTGAATTTGCAATGTTTAGAACCTTCGAATATTATCTCTACTTGTTTCTATTATCTGTTGTGTCTAAAAAAAAAAAATGTGGTAAAAGTATATACGTCACCTAGCCTTGTTAGTGTCTTTGTTTTTTTCCATGGCAATGGAGCTATACGGCCCCTTTTATTCTCAAACTATTACATACACATCACAATCATTCAATTTTTAAGATCACACACAAAATTATTTAACAACTACATGTATATATATACACAATACCCCTTAGTTATTGAATTGTTGACAAATTAAATGATGTACATGTATTACTTGAGAAACTGACATAAACGAAGAGATGCTGTACAAATTAAAACACACACTAAATGAAAATTAAAAGTTAAACTTGAGTTTTTCGCGATCCAAGTAGCAAAGAGCCGAGTTTTTTTTGCATGGGTGAGCCTAAAAACATTGGTGTCCAGTCTCGCTTTCTCTAAACTAATGAATCTTCTCAGGGATGCCTTATACTCATTGAGAATACTAACTTTACATTGGCTGTCAAGCTGAACATATTTGCATATGGTTTTCCATATTATTCTGTGTAGGCGTCCTATTAATATTAAACACACGCTGTCTTTGTTAACGACTCCTAATATTCTGTTCGCATCCGATAAAGAAAATGTCGTTTTCTTGGTAAGTTTTCTGATTAAATTTTCGACAAACATCCAAGCCTCGATGTGCGACCTACATCCAATAAATAAATGTTCTAAAGTTTCCACTTCTGAGTTGCACAATAAACAAACGTCATTATTACAGATACCCCACTTCGTTAACTTGTCTTTGGTGGGGAGAATTGTATGTTTCAATTTAAACCAAGTGTCTCTATCCTTAGCTTCCATAAGTTTGTACTCCTTGGCTAACCAAACTCAATCCCAGTTATTTGCTTCCATATTAAAGTAATCTCTCCAGTATGTTTCTACTTTGGGTGCTACAAAAGACAATGAAATTAAATATCTGTACACATTTTATACATTAATACAAGACAAATCTAAAATTGTATCATCGTCCACCTTTAAAATGACAGTGTTCAGGAAGTGGTTCGGCGGGCCCTCTCTGAATTCTTTTACATACTCGTGTTTAATGAACCTATTCAGTCCCGCTACAATACGACCTGCATTGATTGGAAGAATATTACAGATGTCAGCTAATCTATGAAAGGGATTTTTTTTTTACCTTTCTCGATTATTTGCCCCAGTTGATTAATACCTTGTGCTTTGAGTATACTACTTTTCAAATCTTTATCGGGATTACCGGTTACAATGGCGTTTTTCCAGAGCGGTAAACTTTTAGTCTCGTTGATACAACTGTAACAAGTATTGATACTGGCTCGAACACTACCGAAAGCCGAAATCAGACATTTATAATACGGATGGGCCTTGCGCTCGACAGTTTTAGGGTTACCAAAAATGTACCATCCTAATTTAAAATCGCCACTGGCTTTAGATAAACAATAACCAAAGAGTCTTTTCCATTTTCCGGAACTTTCTCGATACCTCCTCAAAACATTGAATTTCAAAGCAATTAATTTACATTTGATGTCTACCACTCCAGTGCCTCCTTTTTCAGGAGGATCACACATAGTATTCCTCTTGATCTTGTCCAGTCTACCATCCCAGTAAAAAGACCACTTCATTCTCTCCATTTTTTGAATATACTTCTCGGGACAATGAAGGACTGTACCAAAATATGCGAGGCCGGATCCAATAAAGCTATTGATGACAATGGCTTTGCCTCTTAAAGTGAGGTTCCTATTTTTCCATTTGTTAAGCACAGACTCCATTTTACTAATTCTGGGCTCCCAATTCCTGTCACTATTATCATCGTTGCCTACATAGATACCTAATATCTTAATGTGGTCGTTGGTCCAAGAGAAACCTCCCGGTTTGTCCATTCTATTTTTCCATTGCCCAAGCCATAAACCCTTAGATTTCTGAATGTTAATTCTAGAGCCTGAACCTCTGTTAGATTTTATTTCGGATTAGTTGGGTGTTATTTCACAACTTCAATCGCCTTATTCGAATTTAAAATTCAACATTGCAAACAACATTGTGATTATCGACCAAGCATTATTTTGGTGTCGAGGAAAACACTCGGTCTAAAGAGGCTTTCAATTAATGATTTAGCTATTGAAAAATAATCCATGCTTAGAATATGCTGTAAAGAATGTTCTACATGAATAACATTATTTGAACTGTATAATAGCTTCACTGTAAACATAAGTTAGTACAGAAGAAGGATAGTGCCACTCAATGAGTGTGAATATATATTTTTTGTGGGTGTGAATATATATTTATTTTGTTTACAGCGGCCGCCACTTATCATGTTGCGGCGTCAAGATAATAAGAGGCGGCCGCCACATAAGTCGTCATAATAAGTGGCGGCCGCTGTACCAAAAAAAATATTTTCACACTTAAACAAAAATATATATTCACACTTTTTATGTGGCGGCCTAAAATGTGTGAAAATATTTTTTTTGTACAGCGGCCGCCACTTATTATGACGACTTATGTGGCGGCCGCCACTTATTAGTGGCGGCCGCTGTTCAAAAACAATTTTCACACGCACCGAAAAAATATATTCACACTCATTGAGTGGCACAATCCGTTTTCCGTAAATTAGTCATTTTGACTAGCAAAAGTTATTCCTGCCCTACGTCCTTACAAAAAAAATATGCATGGTTGGGCATACTATCTTGATGACTGGCAGAAGGTTCTCCAAAATATATGTAGTTATTTACTTGTGGTGGTCAATTTACATTTACATTTTTTCAGCATTTCTCCAAAATGCACCAGAAAGGATGTTTGCCACCTATAATCTTCACCATGCAAGTTGCAAGTTAATGTCAAAATTTGATTGATCAAAAACAGTAACCAGCGAATACAGAAATATTCCAATGTAGCGCTTTTTCGAAAATGTGAACGATCTTGCTTTTTTAGTCATTGCACCCTGGTTTTGGACTAACAAATACATGTATTAGTCAATCTGACTTACAGCTTAATCAAAGAGGCACATAATTGGTCAAAAGTGCTTGCCAAGCTAAAGTAATCATTTTGACTAATATTTGTGCCCAAATGACTAACTTATATTAACAGAGTTAGAATTACTTCCCTTAGAATATCTTACTAAACGTTCATGTGAAATGACGGATCAATGTTTCCATACACTGTTAAAAATATCCGTATTTTTACGGACAAAATAATACGGAATTCGTCCGTAAAATCCATTTTACGGGAAAAGTCCGTATTTGCACGGCTTTTACGGGAAAAGTCAGTATTTGCACGGCTTTTACGGGAAATGTCCGCATTTGTACGGGTTTGAGGGGGAATGTCCGTATTTGTACGGGTTTGGCGGGAAAGTCCGTATTTGTACGGGTTTGACGGGAAAAGACCGTATTTGTACGGGTTCTGGCGGAGAAAGTCCGTATTTGTACGGTTTTACAGGAAAGTCCGTAATTGTACGGATTTTTCAGGTAAAGTCCGTATTTGTACGGGTTTTATGGGAAAAGTCCGTATTTGTACTTTACTTTAAACAAATCCGTATTTTTACGGAGAAAATAATACGGAAGTCTTCCGTAAAAATATAAATTCACGGCAGCAGTCAAAGCTCAATCACAAGTTCCATTTTTGTGCTGTTATTTCTGAAGTGCAATTTTTATAACTTTAACTTCAGACATTTATAATTAAAATTTTGCCAAAAATGCGTTGTTTGTTAATAACTCTTGTACAGTGATTGTAAAGTGCCGGAATTTAACAGGAATGTTGTGACACAAGTGTTTGAACGAGGTTCCGCGCTTTCGTTTTCGCGATTGTGGTATAAGTAAGGAACTAAAAGATGTTAAATAATTCAATTTAAACATTTTTCCTATTATATTTTTAAACAGTGAAAACCTAGAATAGACTTTTTAAAAATAATATTAGCTGAACTAGGGAATATCGTATAATATATTATCAATCTTTGTCTTAAAATATATTCAATTTTGGACGTGGACGGTTTTATTTTTACCATTGCGTGCCGGGATCGATGTCTGGTTTTAGTCTCAACATCACGTTTACACATTATTTTTCACTACTTATGGGAGCTGTGCACAGACTAGATCGTTAACTTCGCAGACGTGCGATGATGACGTGAGCGCGAACGAAGCGCGCGTGTTTTTTGCATTTGAGCCCCTGTGTGGTCCCCTGACCGACGTCTGTGCGTTCGAAAGGCGTAGTGGAAATTTTCGGGTCAAGGAACCAGACTTCTAGCTACGATATCGATAGCCAACATTTATTTTGTACGCGCGCTTTGGACCGGACAAGACATGACAGACAGAAGTGTGAGCAGTGAGTGTGGTGAGTAAAAATGCAATTTTTACAAGAAGTTTCGGTTTGACAGTTTGAGTTCAAAAACGGTTGTCATGATTGTTGGCTAGGCCTAATCGCCTTTACAACTTACTCAAGTTAGGATCATCAGGAGCAACTTATTACCAGATTACTTATGCCATTTCTGGCCAATGCAATGTAGGCCTAATGATCAACGATCAAATGATCAATCATGTCAATTTTCGCCCTGTGTACAAACTGGTCTTAACATTTTCTTAGTCATGTCAGTAAGCATGGTAGGCCTAGGCCTAATTTAGAAATAGGCCTCGGCTTATTTTCCTGGAAAGAATTCCATTACTGGGGCTGGGCCACCATCTCAGATCTCCTGCTCCTAGTCTATCATTTCTATGCAGAAAAGAATTTTTGCACTGCTTAATAATATTATACTACTACCTAGGAAAGTAGGATAGCTGGAGTTACCCAGCCCTAAATTTTATCATTCATTGGGTTGTCATCTAGGGCTGGAGCTAATTTTTCAGGTAACCCAGCAGCGTAGGCAGGTCCCAAAAAAAATTGTTAAATTTTTTGGAAAATGTTCAAGTTTGCCCCCGTTACACACTAATTGCAACTGCAACTCACCCCAAACTTGCCTGGAATAACCATTACACAGGTCCTTGAAGTAAAAAACAATCCACGATGAAGATTCAGCCTACAATTGCAGTGAAGAAAAGGAGGAATAACCGCTAACCTGACAACCTTGCAGGCATGGCCAGGACCGCAATTGGTTTGTGCACAAAAAAAATTGTGTACAATGAATGGCGGACAGTTACCAGGCACAGCGCGCTGTCAACTAGTCGTTTCTGGCGGCTGCGCTGGCTGTTGGCGCATGACGTCACGCGGAAGCGTAACACACGATGACTGTTTCATGCACTAATATGAGGTTTACCAATCGCATCACAGCTGCGGTACTGGAACCGCAACCGATAGTGCATGAAACAGTCATCGGGTGTTACGCATCCGCGTGACGTCATGCGCCAACAGCCAGCGCAGCCGGCAAAAACAACTAGTTGACAGCGCGCTGTGCCTGGTAATCGACTGCCATTCGTTGTTCACAATTTGTTTTGTGCACAAACCAATTGCGGTCCTGGCCATGCCTGCAAGGTTGTCAGGTTAGCGGTTATTCCTCCTGTTTTCACTGCAATTGTAGGCTGAATCTTCATCGTGGATCGTTTTTTACTTCAAGGACCTGTGTAATGGTTATTCCAGGCAAGTTTGGGGTGAGCTGCATTTGCAATTACTGTACATGTAGTGTGTAAAGGGGACAAAATTGAACATTTTCCAAACAATTTTGCAATTTTTTTTGGGACCTGCCTACGCTGCTGGGTTACGTGAAACATTAGCTCCAGCCCTAGATGACAACCCAATGATAAAATTTAGGCTGGGAAACTCCAGCTAGGCCTAGGACAGTAGGAGTAGGCCTAGCCTACATGGAGTAGGCCTAGTAGGAGGCTAATACTAAAATAATTAACAATAAGAACCCCCAGTGCCCCCATTTCAGGTTGGACTCGGTTGTGTACACACAACGGGGTCCAGGGTATGAATCTTTCCTGCCATAGCGTAAACAATTACAACACATTTTTTGCATAGGGCCTAGCCTAAGACCCGTGAACGTGGCTTGTCAACTATGCCACGCTCTTGTCATGCTTGTACCATTTCGAACCAAGTGAAATCGCCCTTCCATGACAAAAACTGAACATCGCTTTACCGTGTGATAAATACTCATAGACTTATCCTATCAAGCTTTTTTGAACTCGTTCTGTGTGTTTTCAAAACTTTTGTTCATACATCACAGTCATATAAACTCTTCTATCGAATGTTCCTTGAATCAAAATAAATTTTAGAGTTGCTAATATTTTGAAAATTCATCTAATGACAGTATGTTTTTGCCTAGTTGCGGATCGCGCGTGCACTTATTACCCAACTACACGCGCAATTTTGTGTGACGTATTCTGTGCTGGGCCAAAGATTTTCGGTCCATGCGTGAGTTTGTGCCATTGGCGCTAGCGCTGCAGACAAAAGTTTCAAAATCAGTTATGTTTTTTTTTCTCTTTTAAAAATTTGCTGGAATTCTGGTGAATGAACTATTTTTGGAAAATTAAATAATACTTTCTCAGAAAATGTGCTTGATTTGGGGTGGTTCTGGCAAAAAAAAAAAAATCGATTTTCTCACCTCACAATTTTTGAAAATCACAAGTGGTCAAATAGTTCAAATAACAAAGCTCAGTTTTGTGTCCAAGATGTTGCGGGTGGTATTAATAATACAGTACATGTAACAGTACATGTAACAATTACCTCTTCGCACGCTTCCACCTTAAGCATGCAGGGCCTCGATCGGGCAGCTTTACACAATAAATATAGCCTGTTCAGAAATTTCCGTGTCAGCGGGTTCAGTGATTCCTGTGTATACATGGAAATTATAAACAGGCCATTTTTCTTGTCTAAAGTTGCCAGATCAAGGCTTTGCATGCTTATGGTGGAGCGTGCAAAGAGCGAATGAAGGCATGGAAACTAACAAAAGTAAAAAATGCTCTGTTATCCAAACCTTATTTTTGAAATGTTTCAATAATGTCGTGGTTTTATTTCACTTTCAGAGTATCAAAACTGTCAGCGGTAAGGTAAGCTCCTCATATAATTATTTTCTATTTTCCTTTTTCAAATCACTGGTTGATGTGAACAAACCAAGCTACATTATGTAGTTCAAAGGCTTATTTTTGGTGAACAGACAAATTTTTAATTTTAGCGGCAACCGACCAGCTGTTTTCTGCTACAGTTTGCTTTTTATCCTACTATTTTGCCCAAAATAATGATTGTGGGCACCAATATTCAAAGGACCCTGCCTGAGTGTTGGCCAAATGTACTGATTTTGTATTCTTTTGTAAGGTAATGTCATAAATAATTATGGTATTATTTGTACAATATGTCTGAGCAATCTGACTGATATTGACCTTTTGACCTTTACTTTGAACTCGAATTTGACCTTGTGAATCGTGTAACGTTGACTTGGTCCTGGGTAAAAATCATACCCAAACATGTTTTTTAACAATATGTGACCAGCTCTGGCAAAAAAGTAGGCAAGAAAGTGGAAGGAAAGTATAGTTGGGAAAGAAGTATTGTAGAAAAAAATATACTAAAAAGCCTCCCCCCCCCCCTTTTCAGGTTGTACATGTAGCACCAAACCGGCTGGCCGGATGCTAACATCTATTTGACGTCTTTTTCACTCAAAATAACCCCATCCTATTGTGTGCTTTGACATGGCCCTACATGTATGTCTAAACAATGCGTAAACTTACATTTCTGTCTGTCTGCAGATGTTCAAGTGCCAAGTTTGTCATCATGAATCAACGTCACTGAAAGCATATGTCAGGCACTATCGTTTTCATGCGCATGTTGGCAATGTGACATTTCCTTGTGGGGTAGCAAAGTGTACCCGTACATTCAAAACCTACAATGCATTCAGTATTCATGTGACTAGGGAACATAGGCAACAACGTTTGGATGCACGAAAAGCACGCTTGAAAACAGGGGCATGTTCATGTAATTCTGGTCCTTGTAAACTAAATTTAAGTTGTCAGCTTCAGTCTTGCCTCCAAACATTCCGAGACCAAGCATCACTTTTGCTTCATCTGAAGGCACACATCGATAATGGATTCACAGTCTCTTGCCCATTTGTCCTCTGTGACAAAACATACAATGTTAAATCATCATTCACTTCTCATCTTTCAAGATGCCACCAATCATGCATATGTTACTCTTCTGGTAGTGCAAATACTGGAACATCTGATCTGGAACATTCAAAAACTCCATGTACAGGCTCAAACTCTCCTGAGAGTTACGATGAGGAGGAGATAATACATACTGGTTCATGTACTGGAGATGAATTTGACGCACCTGATAATGATGATGATGCAGAAGAGGAGGATAACATTGAACAGCTTTATCTGCACAATTTGGCATTATTTTATTTGCGCCTTCAAACAAAATACCATGTCCCCGCTTCTACTATTCAAATTGTAATCGATGAACTCAATAGCATAAACAACATTCACGTTTTTCATCGTAGACAGTTCCTGAAAAGCAAGTTAGCCAGTGTAGGCTTAGACAGTGACCTAATTTCACAGATACTGTCAGATGTAGAAAGCCAGGACTTATTTTCAGTCGCACACCAAAAGACAACAGGTCCTCTTCGTTCTGATTTTTCACGAAAGGAATTCTACAAAAGCAACATGTCATTCATAGAGCCAGTAGCAATACGGCTTGGTATTGATGAAAACAGTAAGCTTCACCACTACCACTATGTTCCCATCAAAAAGTCTATAGAGACACTCTTCAAAGATGAATTGGTGCAAGAGCAGTATCACAATCCTTTGACTGGGAGAGAAAATGTGTACTCTGATTTTACTGACGGAACAGTATACAAAAATAATGAACTGTTCTCACGTGTGCAAGGCTCTGTTAAGTTAATCCTGTATCAAGATTCTTTTGAGATCGTCAATCCTCTGGGCTCCGCTAAAAAGAAGCACAAAATATTGGCGGTATACTATTCACTTGGAAACTTGTATCCATACAATAGATCCAAAATAGACCCCATCCAGCTTGTAAGTTTGTGCAAGGAATCTGATGTGCAGTATTTTGGCCAAGAACGTTTCTTCTCTAGACTGGTAGCGGATCTGAAGGACATTGAAGACACTGGCTTGGACATTGGAGTTGGTGCAAAAGTGAAAGGATCTGTTGTATCCTTTTTAGGTGATAACCTAGGAAGCCATTTTCTAGGTGGCTTCTTGGAGAATTTCAGTGTGGCTCACTTCATGTGCAGATACTGCAAGATACAGAAGGAAGGCATGTATGATCTGCAGGCTTGCAGAACAGCAGAAAGACGCACTCCAGACAATTACACAGCTGCCTTGAACAGTCTTGATGAAGTGAAAACTATTTCACCACATATTCAAAGTGTTGATGGCATCAAGAAAGACTGTGTATTTAATGCCTTGCGTTATTTTCATGTATGTACTCCAGGAATGCCCCCTTGTCTTGCCCATGATCTGTTCGAAGGAGTAGTTCAATTTGATCTTGCACTGTACATCCAAACTTTAATCCAGAAGGGATGGTTTACCTACGACTACTTAAATTCAGCTCTCAAGGGTTGCAAGCTGCTTGGAACTGATGGTTTAGATAAACTGAGTGCTGTGAATACATCAGGAAAAAAGTTGGGAGGTCATGCTATTCAGAACTGGGTTCTTCTTCGAATGTTGCCTATTCTCATCATCAGCAAGATAAAAGACGCAAAAGATTCAGTTTGGAGGATAATTTTGTTGCTAAGGGAAATTGTTGAGTATATTTGTGCACCGCAAATTACTCTACAGCAAGTTGCTTATCTGAATCTGTTAATCGAGGAGTACATTTCTGATCGGGTTTCTTTATTCGACAATGTTAACTTGAGGCCAAAGCATCACTTTTTAACTCACTATCCAGAACTGATCATGCAATTTGGTCCGATGATCCGGCTGTGGACAATGCGCATGGAAAGCAAACACACATACTTCAAATGGTGTGCAAAAGCTAGCAGGAATTTCTGCAATATCACGTACACACTCTCGCATACACATCAATTGCTGCAGGCTTTTTATACTGCTGGTTCACTATTTCACAAACCTGTGGAGTTGGACGATAAAGCAATAGCTTGCCATGTGGAGTTGTACAGAGAGAGTGTACAGCAAGCAGTTTCTTCAATCCCACAGCTGCTGTCAGGAAGCTTTGTTAGTAACAACTGTGTGGTATGTGGCACCAAGTATTCCAGGGGGATGCGTGTCATCTTAGAAAAAGTAGACGGGAATCTTATTGTTGGAGAAGTTGAAATGATAATAGTTTCTTCGTGCAACACCCCCTACATAGTCGTAAAACTCGGCAAGTGTGAATATGTTGCAAACATTGGGCTGCATAAACTCCTACCAATGGACGATGAACTTGTGAAGTGCGTGAGAGTAGACAGACTTTTAGATTACAACCCGCTTCATGCATACAACATCAAAGGAGGAGATAAAGTAATAGCACTGAAGCATTCAGTAGTTGATGGACTTTAAACTACATGTAGTTCACTTGACAACATCTCACTGGAGAGTGTGCAGCGTACAAGTTCATCTAGTAACGTCTAGCTCCCTTATACACACATTGTAGATCAAGTAAGTTATAGCTTCTGGTGTGACAGGTTGTTGATTCTTTTGGTTGGCGTTCTTTTGGTTGGCGTTCTTTTGGTTGGCGTTCTTTTGGTTGGCGTTCTTTTGGTTGGCGTTCTTTTGTTGGCGTTCTTTTGTTGGCATTCTTTTGTTGGCATTCCTTTGTTGGCATTCATTTGTTGCATTCTTTTTTTGGTAAATTCCTGTTACAATTTTCAAGTTGCTTTTTTGGAGTAAAGGTACAGGTTGAGATGTGTAAGCTTAACCCTAACCCTGCTGAATCCAACATATCCAACCAGTTGACATTTCAGATGGAACCTGTTGGATTTAGCAATCACATTCTGTAGGGTTACTGGTAAATAATGCCAAGTCGGACTCTGTTGGATCCAACAAAAAAAAATTAATAGAACATAAGACACAGTTGGATCCTGTTGGATTGAGCAGGCAAGTCCTGGGGAACCAAAGGGGGCTATAGGATTAAAGGTAGAATATCTAAACAGTAAACCAACCAAAATACTGTTAAAAAGCTTACTTGTAAAGATATTAATGATTCTAAACTCCTTGTGAAATTATGCCATCTGGCATGCTGCCATTTTGAAGAAAATTATAAAAGAATGTAATGTTCGAAGGGGCATCTCAGAGACGCACATTTGGACATTTCTGCAAATAGTGCGCGCAAGTGGTACATGTTTTACCTTATTTTGGTGATGTTTCTTTTGGGTCATTGTCGGACTTACAGGTTTTCCACAGTGTCAGTTGAAACGTTGTTACTTATATGACCATACAAATCATGTACGTACCATGCAGTGTGAAGGAATTGTTGCATACATATCCAACATACAATCAGTTGCCACCATGTTAGAAATGGGGTGTGTTGAGTGCTCTAGACAAATGTGATGTGATCTGGGAAAATTAACGTTCACATCGTGAAATTTGTTTTTCTCAAGTTATAGAAAACGTACAATCACAATAAAACAGTTTTGAATACAATGAAGTGTCATTGTTTATTTGATGTATAATCACCAACATGACAAATTTCACCAAGTGAAGAGTTTTCCCAGTTCACATCACAATTTTGAAGTGCAAAACCTGTGCTGTGACAGAAGAATTCTTTTGAACACTTCTCCATCATGCTGCATTTGCAGAATACAAAGGCCCTCAGTTGACTTCCATTTCATCATCAGAAATTCAGAATACATGCATTTCATTACATTTTTTAATTTTTTAATTGCAGCTGGATACAATGGAAAAAGGCCAGAATACATTCTTCTCATTGGAAGACGGCATTCGAGAGGCCCTACCATCCATATCTGATGGCCACTTAGAGAGCATATTGTCAGTGCTGAATGCACTTGGAGTAGAGAGTGAGGACGATTTGCTGTTTGTTGAAGTCTCCGACCTAAACGACCTCCCTCTTGTCAAGGCTAGAAAACTCGTCCAGTATTGGAAGAGTAAAGGTACATGTATGCATCTGCCAGTATTTTAAATTTAACACACACACCAACTGCTAAACATTTTCAAACACACTGATAAACAATAGTCTAGAAAATCTCACTGAAAATGCTATTCATTCTTTAAACTTTACTCTTCCCAAGTGCAATCTGAAAATCCCAGAGGAGACATTGTGATGTTGCAGGTACTAAGCTGGTCAGAGTTTTATTCAAGTCCCAGCAAGTCCATCACAAGTCTTTAGTCTCAATTCAAGTCACTAGCTATTTAAATGAAGTGCATTTCTTTGTCATTGTTTAATCACTTGCGGCTGGCTTTGTGAAAGGACTTGCAGGGACTCAAATAAGCCTGCACTTCAGAATCTCACTGTTTATACTGGTCATGTACTCATCTAATGTGAAAAAAAATAGTACATGTTCATATTAGTCTACCAGGTTTGGTTTGTTGTGGGAAAATAATCCATTTATAAAGCTTGAACAGCTATACAGTACATGTAATCTTAGTTTTGTTGTAGCTTATCTCCAAACAGACTTGATCAGTCCGGATTGGTCTGTATTATGGTCATATTCACTGTCCTTGATGAGTTGAATGTGCTTTAATGATACATTTAATATATGGAGGCATACATTCCACAGGGGTGTGAAATCTTGGCTTTAAAGCTGATTGCAGCTTTTTTTGGGGGGGGGGGGTTCAGCCTTTTCTCTTACTTGCTGTGTACAAAAGTATAAGAGATTTCCAAACTTCAGCTTCTTTACATTTTTTTCCAGCTATTTTCAGCTGTTTTCAGCTGTTGTCAGCTTTTTTTATCAGTGGTCACTCACACCCCTGATTCCAACCAAATACATGGTGACTTTTCAGTGTTATACTGGTTGGATGATTTTCATAATTGGACACAGTGAATGAGATGAGAATCTTGTTTGCTTGAAGATTAATTTACAATTACACTCAAGGGTCCTGTGGTTTTAGGATAACTAACAATATACATGCAGGTCAGGTAATTCTAAACACACTATTTTTGTGGTTGGTATAGATGTTTCTGTCGCTGATGAGCACCGTGAAAGCCACACAGATCAAGGACATGGGCCTGCAGCTTCAGCTTCACAACCACAGAGACAGGGGACTTCAACTTCTGCATCAAAGGATCATCGTTCCACCAGTGAAGCAACATGCGTACCAGATAGACCTGCAGCAACTGGTGGTTGGTCACTAACTTACCAAGTTCCCTGGCACAAGTTCCCTGCAAAACTAATGGAAGCATGCAGCAAAGATCAAAAGCCCGACCCTAAGGACAGACGGGAAATGGTGAGAATAATAATGGATGACATCTATGGATTACATATCAGTCCTAAGAGAAAAGACCTGAGGGCCATTGCTCTAAAAATTGTAGCAAAGTTTGGTAACTCATTCGCAGACAAAATCAACGGTGTAATAATTGGGGACGGATCTTCGACACTGCTACAGCAATTGGAAAGTAGAAAAGAAAACCTCCAGAGGCACTCAGTTCCTAACCGCGTCAAAGCAGCATCATCTACCAATGAAGATAAACCACCAAGCAAGAAATCAAAAAAGAACTTAAACAGCTTTGGGTGCTTGACGAATATGTGGCAGCCAGATCTTCCAGAAGGTGAATCGCATGGAACACAAGAACAAAAGAAGAAGCTGTTGCAGGACGAATACGAGAAATTTACATGGAACATAGAAACTGTGGATAACGCTATGAGAGACACATACTGTACACAGCGCTATGACATCAACAACACAGAATGCATTGAGGAATTGCTTAAGCAATGGCCCTATCTCGCTGAGGAGAAATGGCTCTTGGACCACTTTCATTGCCTAACTGGCATCAACTTGCTTGACATACTAAATGATTCCCTTGCGTCAAAGGGACGTAGAATGTTGGCCTACTTCAGAACAAAGAGTAGCCCTGCATCATTAGTGGAAGCAGTCCATTCCATCACTACCGCTGTCAACAAACACCAAAACCAGCTTGCAGTCCTCATGGGATTACCCTATATGCTTGCGGCACATTTCAGAGAGGATGTATCTGCTCTTATCCGTTGTTACGATGTAAGTACATGTATGCTGTAATTATACATTGTCCCTCTCACACCTAATACGATCTTGAGTCTTAAATGGGAGGATATACACATGTATATTTGGGTCATTCCATGTCAAATCACCTCCAAATGGCCAAATTTTCTCTGATAAAACTAAACATTGCACTTTTAGCGCCATCACACCAATGATATTTGGGCTACCACCAATTATTTCCATAACATGTGGGCCAAAGGTGAGATGCACAAAGTCCAATTAAAGGTCAAATACCAAAAGGTGAAGGTGAAGGATCTTGCTACATTTGGCAGGCTTGTCACTTAGTCAAGTGTTGCATGTATCAATGTTTGGCAGGGTGACAATGACGACATGTATGAAGTGTTTTTATTATGAATTATTTTTTATATTTTCAAACTAAAAAAACCCCAAAGTATTTACTACATGTACAATTTTACAATGTATCCATGTCCTATAGGAAACAACTACCAAGGAGGACATTGAAGACCTTCCCTCAACCCCATGCATTTTAGTTGTTGGTAAGATATATGTACATTTATTTCATTCATTCAACAGCGTGAGCGCCAATCACAGGATAGATACATGTACATGTAAGTGACAGGTGGGAAGAAAACGAAAAAGAATATTCTAGGAAAATCCAGGGAACCCAACCCCTTTCGGGTTCCTGTACCCAATCCACATATCGACCAAAGCGGGATTCAAACCTGGGTCATAGCGGTGGAAGGCGAGGACATAACCGCTGCGCCAACCTGACTCCCCTGAACATATTTCTGAGTTGGTTAATTGCAACCAATTAGAAATGGAATTTTCAACTACTAACGATCGTAAGGCTTAACATTTCATGATGATTATTGTCTTGATAATTGTTGCTATGACAGTTTAAAAAGCAGGGTTTTTTTCACCAAAAGGCATATTAAAAGGGAGGTTTTTATTAATTTATGACGCCCTTCCCTGAAAGAAAGGGAAAAACAAAACAAAATATTGATGACATTGGAGGACAATCCTGCAAGCAAGATATAAATACAATACCCATGGTTCCGCCTGCATACTTTATATACATTTAGTTCATTCTAACTCAAGTTATGGTAAGCTGTGTTGTTTCGCACATACATCAAAGCTCTTGGTTGTAGGCCAACATATATTTACATTAATTGCAGGGGACTTGTATTCACCGAACTCCAAGGTGTTTCTGAGTGTGGATGGGTGCATCATCAATGTTGCCATAACACCTGAGAAGTATCTCATCATGCTGTTTGCAGCGTACTATGTATTTAACATAGAGTACACCAAGCAAGCATCCTGCACCTTGGATTTTGTCCAGCGGTAAGTTTTTTGGTCCATAGGGTGAAGCATTTAAACTTTTGAATGGGAACATATTATATGACTGCAACTGGTGTATAACAACTGGTAGAAACAGCAGGTAGGCCCCCTATCGCAACCTCGATGATCTAGAAGTGTATCTCAAGTAATTGGGTCCTGAGTATACAGTGTACATGTATGTGTATACACTGCTGGCAACTACCCTGGGAAGGTCAATGTTATAAGTTGTTTACATTGTTGCTTGTTACAATGCAACACGACTTTTACCCAATCTTCACAGATTGATGAAATTTGTGACGGGTGGCTTACTTGAATAAAACCCAGAACTGTTTTTTTTTTTTTAATTTGGCTTGTTAGTTTTTGAGATACAGGTCAGTGAACTTTTGAACTAATCGAATTATTGAGAAAATGCGTAACAAAATCACCTTTGACCTTGAATTGTGAAAATGCGTCAGCTTGAAATTTCATAATATTTCTCAAAAGTTAGTTTATGATTTTAGCATAATCTTGAAAAATGTTGTGTTGGGCGATCTTAAACGTCATTGAGGTTCAGTTCGATACCTGCTGCTTTAATCGACTCAGTCACAGTGTGTACTCAGTGGTCAAGTGGTTAAACATTTGCACTGGTAAGCAGCAGTACACAAGCTTAAGTCCTGCCTGAGTATTTAATAGCTTGTGGATTGTTTGTGTGAACAATGCCGAAAACTACAATGGGAAGGGAAAACTCAAAAGCTCTTTTTTCTCTTTTTTTTTATTATCATTCCTTACACAGTGTCGTTGTTGGCATGAACCCAAGCGGAGGATGCAAGATGGCAGCAAAGAGAGGTGGCCTAGCAGTCAGCGGGAAAGTCCTCTCACTAGCAAATTCAATCGCAGTCTTTGAAAGTGATTGGACAAATGAACTGTAAAATTGTCCAATCCCTTTGAAAGACCCAGGAAAGAGTTCCATATAAGAAGTTCACTTGACACCATGTGTGCAAACCCTATGAGACTTATCTGAAAAATTCTAAGTGTCTTCATTGAAAATGCTTGTATTCTTTCACTGCTAAAATAGAATTTTTTACTATGTTATTGAATTCTGGGGGCTAATTGGTTACTTTAGAGGAAAATGAGTGACCTTCTTATATGGAATTCTTTCCGAATTGGACATTAGGAGAATTGTTGTTCAAACAAGCAACCAGTATGACTCAGCTTTTGTGGTAGGTTTGGGTGGTTTTACCTTTGTTTGTTGGAACTAGGGCTTATGCTCTTTGGTGTACCCAGACTAATGGAAAGCAGAATTAGGGTTTGTGTGGAAACTGTCAAGGACTAGCTTTGGGGGGGGGGTGGTTTAGAATCTAAATTTGGCAGATGTTAGAAATTGGTCCTGTGGTAATTAGTTATGACTCCCAAGTGGCTTTCACAGGAGTTCATTGTGCTGACTTTGATACCACAGATGGTACATTCATAAACATGTACATTACCTGTGCATAAATGTACGTTTGTATGAGGATGGATGGATCGATAATTTGGGTCATTGTGCAGTACATGAAGTTTTTATAAAATCTCCGTGGAATTGAAATTACTGAAACATTACACGAAGTTAAGAGACTAAGGGTAACAGTAGGGTCAAATTTTCAAATTGTTTGCACAAGTACTGTTTATGCATTTTTTTATCAGCCCATACATTGGTTGTATTGATTCATTCATATTTAAGTCACATGATTTTGGAAAGTTGGTAAATTTGCACACAAACAAAAACAACGAAACCGAGATATTATTGCTAATCGGAACAGAAGTAATTAGGCACACGTGAATTAAAGGGAGATACATGTATCTTCTGTTAGGGTTGAATCTCCTCTTAAAAATGACACCCTGGTCATGTCATTGCATTTTACGGTTGACTGAGCAGTGACCAATTTTATGAAAGGGTCTATGTACAGACTTGCGCCACATTTTCAATTGTGGTTTTGTCATGTCACTTGTCACATAGTGAAAGGCTATGGTTGCCAATCAAGGCAGGTAAGGGGAAAAAAGAGATTTCAGCATGAAAAGTGGCGCAAGTCTCTAAATAGACCCTTTCATAAAATTAGTCACAGTAGTGGCATCCGATCACTGAAAGCATATGTCAGGCACTATCGTTTTCATGCGCATGTTGGCAATGTGACATTTCCTTGTGGGGTAGCAAAGTGTACCCGTATATTCAAAACCTACAATGCATTCAGTATTCATGTGACTAGGGAACATAGGCAACAACGTTTGGATGCACGAAAAGCACGCTTGAAAACAGGGGCATGTTCATGTAATTCTGGTCCTTGTAAACTAAATTTAAGCTGTCAGCTTCAGTCTTGCCTCCAAACATTCCGAGACCAAGCATCACTTTTGCTTCATCTGAAGGCACACATCGATAATGGATTCACAGTCTCTTGCCCATTTGTCCTCTGTGACAAAACATACAATGTTAAATCATCATTCACTTCTCATCTTTCAAGATGCCACCAATCATGCATATGTTACTCTTCTGGTAGTGCAAATACTGGAACATCTGATCTGGAACATTCAAAAACTCCATGTACAGGCTCAAACTCTCCTGAGAGTTACGATGAGGAGGAGATAATACATACTGGTTCATGTACTGGAGATGAATTTGACGCACCTGATAATGATGATGATGCAGAAGAGGAGGATAACATTGAACAGCTTTATCTGCACAATTTGGCATTATTTTATTTGCGCCTTCAAACAAAATACCATGTCCCCGCTTCTACTATTCAAATTGTAATCGATGAACTCAATAGCATAAACAACATTCACGTTTTTCATCGTAGACAGTTCCTGAAAAGCAAGTTAGCCAGTGTAGGCTTAGACAGTGACCTAATTTCACAGATACTGTCAGATGTAGAAAGCCGGGACTTATTTTCAGTCGCACACCAAAAGACAACAGGTCCTCTTCGTTCTGATTTTTCACGAAAGGAATTCTACAAAAGCAACATGTCATTCATAGAGCCAGTAGCAATACGGCTTGGTATTGATGAAAACAGTAAGCTTCACCACTACCACTATGTTCCCATCAAAAAGTCTATAGAGACACTCTTCAAAGATGAATTGGTGCAAGAGCAGTATCACAATCCTTTGACTGGGAGAGAAAATGTGTACTCTGATTTTACTGACGGAACAGCATACAAAAATAATGAACTGTTCTCACGTGTGCAAGGCTCTGTTAAGTTAATCCTGAACTGGGTTCTTCTTCGAATGTTGCCTATATTCTCATCGTCATGATCAGTCAACCGTGAATGTAAAGACATGATCAGGTTGTCAAATTACAAATGATGGATTGTACCCTTAAACTAGATTCTTCTATTCTTATTTCATTGCTTATTTTTAGCATCTGCAACGTACCCTTTGAAAAATCTTTTATGCTTGGTTGCTTTTTGCTGGACAGTTCCAATTGCATTGTAGACTGGTTTCACGGCATTGGGTCATTCTGTGGCAAATGACCCAAAACATTTTTGGGTATAATGAGTTAGTTCAGGGTGGTGTGATAAGGTCTGTGGGTCAGTTGCTCTGGACATTAAAAAATAAGGCCAACACTTGATTTACATGTAAATATGATGTTACCACAACAGGTTATACACATGTATGGTCCTTTGAATATTTGCAGCCACTACCAATTCGGCCCAAATCACAATAGCAGGCAGGAGCACAAAAACTGCTGCTGGTTGGATGCTGATAAAACTTGACAAATAATTTGAAGGGGGTGGGGTTCAACCCATTGGGTAATTTTACACAAGATGACT
Organism: Patiria pectinifera; assembly: GCA_029964075.1. Taxonomy (NCBI): domain Eukaryota; kingdom Metazoa; phylum Echinodermata; class Asteroidea; order Valvatida; family Asterinidae; genus Patiria; species Patiria pectinifera. The sequence goes on along the minus strand of CM057150.1, from coordinate 22,832,316 downwards.
TTTTTTTTGAATAAAGACAATTTTTGTTAAAACTTGAACAACTTGAATAAATTGTTTTCACCAAAAACTGTGTCACCCCTGAGTAGTTATTTATTATTTATAAATTTTATTAGTTATTATCCTGCAAGTGGATTACTGTGTAGTGCCACAGACACATTATTTTTTTTTACAAAACAGTTCAATAGGTAATTACATGATTGATTTCTCTATTTTATTTAATAATTTTCTCATGAAATTATTTTCTTTACAAATTATTGCATATTTCACCGAATTAGTGCTGGCACCAAAATTTCCATATTTTTTTTCTATTCCGTAATTCTATGATTACTTTTTATGGGAAAAACATAGCATTTTACTGGAATTTTCCAATTACGAGGTCCGTAAAAGTACAGATTGGTACAAACAAATCTGTTTATTTTACAGATTGTTTGTTTTTCAGGAAATTCATTCAGTTTCTATTTTTACGGTATTTATCTTTGAACCATCCGTTGAAATACAACCCTTTTCCGTAAAAAATAACGGTTTAGATAAAATTCCGTAAAAAAATCTGTATAATTCTGTTTACGGAACGTTGTCCAAATCTGTATTTTTACGGAATTCATTTTTTGACAGTTCCGTTAAAATACAACCTTTTCCCGTAAAAATAACGGTTTAGATAAAATTCCGTTAAAAAATATCCGTATATGTACGGATTTTCCGTTTACGGAACTTTTTCACAATCCGTATATTTACGGAATGTTTTTTGGATAAATCCGTTAAATTACAATGTTTTTCCGTAAGAAAAGTATCCGTAAATTTACAGAACAGAAAATAAAGTTCCGGAAATTTTGCTGCCAGCACTTTTTCCGTAAAATAACGGAAATATTTTAACAGTGTACTTAAGAGGTAGGCATGGTAAATTGGTTTGATCTCGTTTGTAATTGTATTATATTCAGACGTTTGAAACTTCAAATGTAAAGCATTTTGCAATTTCAGACGGTTTCCTTTAATGGAATGTGTATATCAAAAATTAAAATTTAAAGTGGGTTAAATATGTCTACATGTTAAACGCTTATAAACTGCTTAAGCTTGATAATATGTGTAATATCTAACTTCTTTTTGGGTGTGGGAATTGACAAGTTAATGTTTCTGTAAGAGCACGCCTAGTGGTGTAGCCTGAGCGTGCCATATACAGAGCTGACAGGGGTGGGAGTGTACCCTGAAGATCCAGGACAGTCAATTTGAATAAAGCACTCAAGTAACTCAGGTGATGCAGCCTCTTTGTCCAAATTTATTCACTCCTTAATGAAGTTGATCTCAAATTCAAAAGATTCTTGAAAATCCGGAGAGTGAAAAGAGTTTCTCGCCAAATACGTGGTAAATCCTTGGCCACTGTCGCACACTACACTCTCCCCCGTGTACTCATGAACCACAGCAATCTTCAACGCACTCGTCACGCAACGTCAAGGCAGCACCAAAGCAGGCAAAGAGTTCTAGCGCTTCCAAGTTGCCACCGGTGGCCACCAGGCGTAGAATCCCAACACCTTTGCTCATCCTGAAGAAGTACCGCCACCAGCCCAACAGACGGATTGGACATTTCATCGATGGTGTCGTACCGTGACGTCTCTTCACCCAACATTATTTCGGCGTAGACAGCCTTATTCATCCCGACCGCCCAGTTTTCTCAGCGACTTCTCTGTTGCAATTTTATGGAACCTTAACAACTTAACATATGGAATTTTGTGTCTCATTTGGGGCGCCTCCATCGGTCAACTATAGACATGCCGATAGAAAATTTGGCACTGCTGCTTTGTTTTTAGTTTCATTTCACGGTACAGATGTTCACTCGATTTTGGAAATGTTATTATCTTAAGACAGCTTGGATACAAAAAGGTAAATGTCTCTATATATTTTAATACGTACACATTTGATGTAAAGCTAACAACTGCTTGAGATTTAACAATGTTTAAGTGTTTATTGATTAAAGCAAAATGGAATCGAAATTGCAAAAAGCAGTAAAAGAAAGTTATACAAAAAGTGCCTTATTCATTTCTGTATTCGATCAAACCCCTTAAAAATGTTAATGCTTAATTTGTTGGACTAAGCATTGCATACCTTTCCTTTCCGTCTCTTATGAGGAGCGACCCAAACCTCTATTCCTGATGTTTTATGCCGCGTGCCAGTTACTTGGCTACGGATGGAAATAACCATCTTTTAGCCTTTTAGAGATAATATGGCGGGCAGAATAGGAGGGCGCTGTTTGATTTGGCTGAATTCTTTTGTATTTACCCAAACTAAACAGTCCCCTCCTGTTGTGTACGTCCAAAACACCGCGCTAATCCATGCATAAAATCACTTGTCTTTGGATAAATTATTGCAACAAATTACAAATTGCAAGTGCGTCCTTTCATCCAATAATGTTGTTGGAGCTTGTTGTAAATTGTATCTTGCATTTTGTGCCTAACCGTAGTTATTTTTTTAACCAAGGTTTGATCTAAAGATGCATACGCCGTACTCTTTAGTTGTTCTCTAACGCATACTATTTTTTTGAAGTAAAACAGAAATATTTTATTTTGGGCGTCTGCAATCCTGTGGGGAAAACAAGAATTTCATTTTCTTTGCACCAAAGATTGCACTTTTCGTGAAGCCGCACTGCAGGCGGCGTATTATTGTCTGGCAGCTAGGAATTCGATTTTTTTTAAAGAAATAATTTAGTTACCAAACGGAGGTGGATTTTTTTTTGTTCGATGTCTCAATTAAAATGTGACTATAAACTGTTACATTTGTAGGAAAATAGCAATGAAACAAATTTATATATTTTTGGAAGGTGAAACTCGAAATTAGCACGGAGAACCATTTAATTAATGAGCTGCTATGAAAAGTGAATGAGGTGATTTTACTTACCCGGCTAAATAATTGGAAAGGAAATAACAGTTTTGGTTTGTAACGATTAATAACGTGGTCAACTCCTTTTGACACATTTGTATTCAAACAAACGCCATCAACAGCGCCCTCATATATTGTGGCCACAATAGTAGTTTTCGCCCATATACAGTATCGGTTGCAGGCATGAATACACATAAATTTTCGAATAATTCTCGTCGGGCGTCGCTTTTACTTCAACTAAAATCCGTGGTTAAGGTAAATTTTTAACACAGTGGCCAACACACGATCAAACTACATGTCTATCTTTGCTACGATTAAGACAGAGGGCGCTTTTGAATGCCAAGAATTATTTGAAGAACTTGCAACATAGAAGACTAGCCGTTGCATGCGCCTATCATGTTTTATCCGAAGTGCACCATAAACCCATACTTTCTTTATTTGTGATGCGATCAAGCTGAATGAGTCGTTTGTCGGGAATTTTTAATTGGAGATACAGGCCGTGTCACTACCAAGAAGAGCGGAAAGTAGATTTGGTTCTTTGGTTTATTTATTAACAAATCTTAGGAATACATGAGACTTGACTGGCAGGCCTATTCTATACAAAAACAAGCACATGTATAGGCGACTGATTAACGTCATAATATTAAAAGCGGCATTAACTTTTTTAACTAGTCAAACACTCGGTGGTGCTTTTTATATTGTGTATTGGAGTTCTAACATTGAACATGAATATTATTATACGGTCATTTTGCCACTTGAAATAACTGGTATAACAGCATTGATATTTTTTTTAGGAAAGAGCTCTGTGGCAGCAACATGTATATTGTATCTCTATGCAATGACAATGCACTCTGCATGGCATTTGGAACTATAAAGGTTTCCATGATTTGCTTTCCGGAAATAAGCATCCTGTTGCACTTTCAATTCTGGCATATTGGTCAAAGTTTTGGTTTCCATAACTTATGTAGCACTGGATAGGTAATACGTGCTCTGAGCACTTCATTTCTGCCCATATTAACGTGACTCTGCATGACATGGTCATAATAATACGTAATAACTACAGCGACATATATTGTTTATGTTTTAGAAGCCATCGATGTTAGTTTCGTTCATGACTTCCTTGAAATGAAAATAGCTCTGTGGTGACCTCCCTAAATACTTCGGATTTTCGTTTGTACTTGGCTGTGACGCGTTAAGGTAGCTCCGCTGATTTGGGACTAACGAGCATAACCGTCGCTCTTCAGAAATGAATCCGTTATACGGGATGATTTACATCTGCGTGTTTGGTACCGCATGCCACCTTTCTTGTGGTAAGTCAAATTATGCCCACACAAATTGAATTTGTTTTTATTCTGATTGTTACTCCTTGAGGATCAATTTAGGGAAAGTTATCCCAACAAAAATGCCACAAAGTGCTCAAAAGAATCATCAATTTTGTAAATTCCGATGAGCGTTCACAAATAATGGAATTTTTTCTTCAGATTTTCGGGATTTTTTGTGTTTCACAGAGAAAATTTTAACAGCGGTGGAGGGAGAAGATGTGGAGCTGGAATGCGAAGCAAATGGGATGGCTGCGACTCCACTGTGCAATGGTACAGCTGTCCAAGTCAACTGGTTTGCAGATGGATTAGCCATTGTCACAGGTACAAAGACCGTTGCAAACTATACGGTTGTACTTAACATGACAAATGGGGCTTTGACGATCCCGCATGTTTCTGGGTCCTTGAATGGCACAAGGTTAGACTGTCAAGTGTTACGAGGAGGAGGAACCACTCAATCTGAAATTGAACTCATCGTGTTTAATGGTAAGTACACGTCTTTCTGATATTTGTTTTATGTGTTTGTTACATATCAGTGTTGGAGGTCTCGACCAAAGTCTTGGTCTCGAGACTAGTCTGGAGCTTTTTTTTCTCCAGGTCTCGACGATATTGAGATCTCGGCATGTTATGGTCTCGGTCTCGACTCCAAATGTCTCGGTCTCGGACAAGGGTCTCGGATCAAGACCTTGACGAGACCCGTTAAATATTCCACAGTGTTCGAAGGCAATCATTCGATTAACCGCTTATGGAGTAGACACAACCAGGGCAAATCATAACGCATAGTGCATGTCAGAAGAATTTCCGCAGGGAGAGCATGCTTATCGCTAGCATATCGCCGCTCAGTTAATAGCATGGACAGTTTGTCATGCCAATGATCTCGAGCTGAGTCCTGAGAGCTTTCAGTTTTGGACAGACAATCGTGTCAGATACCCGACATTAAAAGTAACTTGCCCTGAGAACACTAAAAGTCCCTGCCTCCAGTGCTTCTGCGGAACGCATCTTCAGCAGAGGTGGAATCGTAATGAGACCACACAGGGCTAGATTGTCAGCCGATAACTTAACAAAGTTGATGTTCTTGAAGTGCAATGAGGACATTCTGCAAAATTGCTATAGCCTTCAATAGTACTACCAACTTGCTGAGATAAACCTGTTTTTGGCTAATTCAATCGGGCATGTCCCATTTGTTGCACTTCAGTTCTGTCGCACTCTAAAAATGTTCAAAGAGCCACAAACAGCACATACCTGCATGAATTAGTCAAACCATTAGAACATCAAACCATTAACAAAATTTTGCCAAAATGTACCTGGCTATTTTTTAAAGGCATGGTACAGCATTAGTATGGCTTATAGGCTTTAAATTTACATTGATAATGTGCACACGTTTGTACACAGCTTGCTAGTTATAGTGTGTGTTTTTTTAAAATGAGGTCTCGGTCTCGATCTCGGATTGGGAAGTCTCGGTCTTGGTCTCGGTCTTGGACTTTGAGGTCTTGACTCCAACACTGTTACAAATTACACGTTACAGGATTGAAGTATTTCTGGGGGCCTGAATGCTACAAATATAACAGATGATCAGCACAAAAATCTGAGCCCGTATCTTCTTACCAGGGTTAAAGCTACAGTCCATCATTTGTAGCTATCCAAAAAGTGGGAGTAAACTCCCTGTGAAATTATTCTTTCTGGCAAGCTGTCATTTTGAAGAAATCAATATAAGAGGGACACTCAACGATGCGTCTAAAGACGCATTCTTGAAAATGTTCGTTAGTAGGCCGAGCTCGTTTTAAATTCGGCGAAACGCGCGCAAGCTATGGTCTATCATGCGTGCGTGAACAGATTCGCTAATTAATTAGGCAAGACCCCGCCTCTTGACCTCCTAGATTCTGACCAATCTGCGGGTTCCTTCTTTATGGGGTCTTCGGTCATTCATTCGTTGCGCTTCATAAACAATGGATAAAAAATATGTGTCACGCGCTCTGTATCATGTTATTCAATATCGCGCCCGGCTGTTGTTGTATTACAAAACACTGCATTCGCATTGACCAATAAAACCCATTAGTCCTGATTAAGGAATGAAATGACGTCACGATTTAGTAAAGTCGACTCAAATTGACTTGCGCGCGGCTTGCATATATCTGCATGTCTAGACATATCAGAGGTTATACAGGACTTGGCTCCGTGGATAACGGGTAATACCCAGACAAGCTACAAACGGCATAAACCCCAAACTACAAATGATGGAGTATACCTTTAACGTTATTCTTACGTTGATTGAAAAATACAATGGAAAAGTGCAGAAGAATGGTAAGAGTCATTATAATGAGCACATGACTATTATTTTGAATGTTTGCCTTTAAAGGGTGTGTATATATCTGTAAAAAAAGTGCAAACGCCGTGATAGGATATCCCACACCGGGTATAGACGCGGTACGTAATTATGCAGTTTCGGGAAAGGTGGGCGGGGCCATCCCCCTTCATTTTTTTAAATTTTTTTAATAAACCGAAAGATGAGTGAAGACAACTGTTTTTAAATGGGTGCTAGTGATGCCCATTCCCTCCGTCAATTTTTAAGTATGAATAGAATGAGAGATCGGAACAGTGGGAAAGAGCGCCCCTAGCGTTAAATGCCCCATCTTTCCCGGCCCTTTCGACTTTGCAACTGCCAGTTGTCCGGTTGGTCTCCCCATACTAAGAAGAAGGCAGAATCTAACCAATGGCTTTTTGATTGCCGCCTCGGGTGTTTATGTCGTAACATTTAATTCAAAGAATCAAGTCTCCTCATTACTATATTAATTGATGTTCCTTTGTGCAGAAACAGGATTTACCGAGACGACTTCCGTGTTGAACGGGATACAAAGAGGGGCTATCACTTTGGAATGTTTCGTCAAAAGTGTTCCATCCGGCTTTCCAAATATTAAATTTAATTGGTTGCTTGGCAACAAATTCTTGCACAATGCGTGCACAAATGAGGACGGCGCCAAGGTGGGAAAGTATGACTATCATCATGACAACCACGGTTGCAACTTGACGATTTACGACCTCGGGTTAACCGACGAGGGGCGCTACAGATGCGAAGCTCAATATTCGGCAACGACGGTGTGGAAAAATACATCCTTGACAGTTAATGGTAAGTTGAAAGTAAATGCACCTGTTTCAATAGACCTGAGACCGAATGACGTCACGCGTTGTTTACATGTGCGCTTTCCGATGAGAGCCAGGTGGGCTGCGTCCCACCCCCGGCTTTCATAGAAAGCGCACATGTAAACGTCGGTAGGTCTTTAATTCCCAAGGTATGTTATGCTATTGATATTTTTGTGCTAAAAATCTGGTCCAGCAACCACAATATTTGATATGAAGTGGCATGGTACCATGTGCGCTCGAAGGTGTTATTTGCGAGCGCATGCAGTGCTGTTTTATCCAATAAAGTGTTTAAAGTTCACACTCCAATAAAATGAACTTGCATGAAGCGCAAACCATTGATTTGGGGGATGTTGCAGAACGTGGTATTTCTACTTAAGTTCTTTCATAGGATTGTTTGTCTTTTCCTGATGCCAACATAATGTAATGCTTCTCCGCAGTCCCACCTAGAGATGTGTACATCATCAACGCCACTACCGGCAAAATGTGTAACGGAGACGTGAACGTCGGACCGGGCACCGACCACAGCTTCACCTGCCTGGCCACAGACACCAAACCCCCGGCAGAAATCACCTGGACATTCGCTGGAAAGAACACAAGTGGAGAGACGAGGGTAGTTGGGACGAGATTGCACAACACCAGCAGCACGTTCACCGTGCCGTCGTTTCAGCCTGGTCAGCGGGGGAATCTAACATGCACGGCAACTGGGGCAGGAGGGAAGGTGGTCACGAATATTCGGTTGCTCAGCCAACAGCAAGAAACAGGTACAGCTTTAGTCTTTGTGTCATTTCTTCTTTTTTCCCCCTGGTTTGTTCGATATCATAAAATACTATACATTAGGAGGGAGCAAAAACGTGATTTTATTCTGAAGTAAATGTGTATTGATGTGTTTTGCAAACATTCGAAAACGCAACTGCCTAATTGTTATCAAATAGCCTTTAATAAAGCGTCAAGCATCCTGTGAAATCGTAGTTGTCTGGTACTTTGTTGTTATGTTAAAATATATTAACAATAATGGTTTGGGCAGAGGCATCGCTGTGTAAAACGACCTTGGTAAATACTTGGCTTACGTGTGTTAATAGACGCAAAAAAGCAACTATAATTGGCTTCGTGCATATGCTCCGTTATACATGTAGGCTTAGCTGGCGCACGTATTATGCCCTTTTTCATCTCGGTGTTGTAAACCTGATTTTCTGTATTTTGAATGAATGCGTCCCGCACTGACGTTTCGTTACTAGCTCCGCAACACTGAAAAAAGGCTTTACAGATTTTTTTAGGATTGCAAAAGCTACTAGGAAAGGTTGGATTAAAACCAAAAAAAATAGGTTTTAGTTTGAATTGAAATTGTGACTGTATTGTCACCTGCGACATTCAAATTAGTTATCAGAAATTAGTTTTCGCAGTAATTTAGAGTATTTGATTCTCTTTGACATTTTAACGTGACGTTTTAAAGATGGAAGGGGGGAGTTTGAAACTACAGGGCCATCCCAAAACGACAACGGAGATTCCGGATCAACAATTAACACACCGAGTGAGTTTATTTTCAACTTGATTTGCGACTCACGCTTTACACTCATTAAAGTCGGCCAATTGTATCAACTGAGGATTATAATCGCCATAAACGGGGTATATTTCACAAAAAGTTAGAACTCTGATTGACCAATCAAACTATCCTTTTCGGAAGGGTCCAGCTTAATTTGCCATGTGTAGTAAAGGTAGATTTTGCAACAACATGTTGGAGTAGAGTAGTTTTTGTGTTTTGTTTAGCTCTTATCTTCAATGATGCTATCTATAACAGGAAAAGTAAAGTTCTGTGCTGCTGAAAATATTGAAATTGGTGTAAATAGACAAACTGCAAACACCAATAACATTGGGATTGGGGCCGTATCATAAGTCCGATGCCTCAGAGGTCCGACGCCTTATAAGTCCCAAATATGAGGCGTCGGACTTATGAGGCATAACATTTATTTATTCCGCCTCATAGGTCCGACGCCTCATAAGTCCGACGTCGGAAAAACGAGGCGTTTAATTTGTCGGACCTACGAGGTGTCAGAGCTATGAGGCGTCGGCGCTATGAGGCGTCGGACTTCTGAGGCGTCGGAGCTATGAGGCGTCGGACTTCTGAGGCGTCGGACCTATGAGAGGTCGGACTTATGAGCGGACCTCATTAGGATTAAGAAACAATGATAGAATTTCGTTTAATGAACAAGCGAAGATGTTTATGGTCATGTTTGCTTTGTTAACATTACAGTTTTAGCAACCGTGGGCTGCTCTTGGTTGTTTAAAAACGTGTTTGTAGACAGAAAAGCCCCACATTTACAAGTTTATCAGTACGTTTTAGCAAGGGCGGATCCAGAACACAATTTTTGGTGGGGGAAAAAAAAATGTGGTCCCCAAAAAGGGTGTCCAAAAAAATTACGTCGTGGGGTTCGGGGCCCGCTTAAGGGCCCCGAAAAAAATAGATTCTAGATGCTCTGTGGTGCGATCTGAGGCAACTTCTGACCACTTTAAACAATGTTTTTTGAGGAAAAGATGGTGGTGTTCTCGTTGTCATGCCTTTATTGCGAAGTCACTAAAAAATTGATTCCTTTTTTTGGGGGGGGGGGGTACGGCCCGTTTGCCCCCCCCCCCCCCCCGATCCGCCCTTGCGTTTAAGTTGCTTTTACTTTGCATTTATTTCGTGCCATGTAGAGGTCAACCCATTTCAGGAAGTGTTTCCGGATATCTGAAGCATAGAGATATCAACTTATGGTTTCATTAAGCTTAAAGAGAATTACGCAAGCTTAGGATGGCTGCGTTTGAATTTACTCATGACATTTTGCCTCTTTGAATCCCAATTATTAAAACAAACACACTAGTCAAATTAACCAATATCAAGTTGATATTGTGTATCAGATAAGTATCAGGACAGTAATGACCATTTTGTGTTCCGGCAGATTTGTTGTGGCCTTTAAAGCAGCTTGTCCGACGAATGAAAACTAAACTTACAGACATTTCCAATAAGTTGGGTTCAATAAACGACAAAGAAAAGTGGCGAGAGTGATTATGATATCGTGGACCTTGATTTCCTCGATTGTTCAATTGTCCTTTGTAGTTAATGTACAGCGACAGAGTGATTTGAAATCAATCAAGATTTTTTGAACCACATCTTTACATTTCATATGCAGACCCCTCGATGCAGAGTCAGTTGTCTTTGATCCTCGTTGCCGTCGGTATCGCGGCTGCACTTCTGCTTGTTCTTGTAGCGGCGATTGTCTTCTGGAAACGCCGAAAGAGTAAGTTTGTTTGCAAACCCCGTTTACTGCACTGCAAAAACTGCAGTGTTAAATTTACACCATTGGTATCTATATAGGACCATCTGGTGTTACATTTTACCGGTGTTGTCCTATATAGATACCGAATGGTGTTGAATTAACACTACAGTTTTTGCAGTGTGTAAACACTGGCTTTGGTACTGTTGTCCTACTACCGTGCTGTCGTACTGCTGTCGTACTGTAATCCTATTTTGGACTCACTGCCAGACAGTATAGCTGCTCCTGTTGTTACTGATATACTGCTGCTGCGCTGCCATTCTGCTACTCTGCTTCCCTTGTGACTTTTTGAGGAACGGCTGCTGCTCTTCTGATCAGTTGAAGCTGCTTGTAATAATGGGGTCTACCCGATGTTCCCAAATACCGATTTCCCAAATACCGATGTTCCCCGAAATCCTTCGGATTATATAGGGTTATAGGGTTAGGGTTAGGGTAAGGATTTCAGGAAACATCGATAATGGGGAACATTGGTATTGGGGAACATACCTATGCACCCGTAATAATATTTCAATTCAGTTGAACCATTTCAATTTCAATTTCATTTTCAATGTATTGGTCCTTCCAGGAATTTTTTTTTGTCACATGCAATACATAAATAGATAATTCATTAATATAATCCAGAAAATTTAAGGAAGCAAATTACTAAAATAATACTTACGATTACTGTGAAAATAAATATTTAAGCATATCAGTCAAAATGACAGATCCGGAAAAACAGTATGAAAATGAAAACCTGACTGCGTTGGAGATGGGAATAATGATAAGATACGTGTAGTTAAGATGCAGTGGCGTAGCCAGGAATTTTTCAGTTGGGGGGGGGGGGTCGCTGGGGAGGCTGGAACATTTCATGGGGGCGTCATGTAGATCAATGATATTTTTTTCGAAACTCAAAATCTCAGCGGGGGGGGGGGGCAACTGGGGGGACGACAAGGTTTCATGGGGGGCTGTAAAATCGGAAAATCGAAAGTGTCCACAATGCACTTACGCAATGAATCGAGGTAAACCAATAAAGTAATAATAACAGAAACCAATTGAAACGTTTGTTTTTGGTTTGGTTTTGTCTTTATTCTATCTCCAGATAACGTTCCCTCCGATGGAAACCAGTGAGTAAAATGTATTTTAAATATTGACAGTCGAAGGGGTTTTGCTTTGACTATGATTTATTATAATTAGTAATACGGCACAGTTTCTTTTTGCACTTACACGATAGGTCTTCCAGAATATTCAAACTCATTTTATCGATCGTCATTAACTAAAGATATTTTTCAAACCTGAATGCATGTTCTGATGACAAACTTTATATACGAGCATTACCACAGCATGTTTTGAAACAGTATATGCTGGAATAAATTCACAAATGAACACTTACAGATGTTCCAGACGATTCCTTCGAAGTAAACCATTTGAATACTGTCTCTATGGCTTCTACAGCCAGTAATTTGTCATGACTTGACTGATAATGTTGTGCAATGCAATACTGCCATATACTATTTGAAAAGACTATACATGCACCTTACACAAAGCGTCGTCATTGATGATAGGTCTTTCTGAAGTTACAATTATGGAAAACAAATTTCCGTAAAATCGGCATCTACTGTATTCCTGTTAGGCCATCAGCTTGGGGGGGGGGGGGGTCGGTATCAAATCAGGGCATAAATGATTATAGTGGGCATGCGCAAGGTATACCGCTCCTAGAGTGGTAACAAGCATTTTGATGGACATTTAAAAAAAAAAGGGTGATAACACCCAAAAAGCTGCCACCGCTGCAATGCTATCACATATTTTCCAACTCTGGAGGTGTATACCTTGCCAAAAAATCGCTATGACGATTAGTCCCCTCATTTTGATACCAGTTGCCAAAATTTTGGACCGGGGCTGATGGCGTATGTAAAAACTTTATGATTAAACGATGAACACATGTAATATGTATTAGGCACCCCAAAAGCATGACTCCGAAAGCTTTATTTCATATAACGATACTTTGCTAACAAATATTACAGGCCTGTAGTTCACTACACACGGACTGGAACCGACAGGCCCACGGCGTCTGTGAGTCCTGTCTTGAACACAGTCGTGGGACCATCAGGTAAAGTACGCTTAGTGTGTAAGTGACTGCCGAGTGTGGGATCTTCGTATTCAAAACTGAAACGGAAATAAGAAATGTTAAAGGGACAGGGCCGCTGGAATGTTACCTTTCGCGCATCGATCAATGATAACGATCATGTCCGATAACTAAAGAATGACAATTTGCTCTTTGCTTGACGTTGCGTTTCATTGTGACAGGATGCAATTTTTTATTGAATCAAAGTCTCAAATAAGTTCCAACATAAAACCAAGCTGATTCAATTGGATGGGTCTAATGATACCTCCTTATGCAGTATATCATTTCCGACGGTTATCAAAGTCTATTATTCATTCTACCTTGAAAGCAATATTGCAATTTTAATGGATGGCTATTTCATGATTTTGGAAAATGTATTACAAGATGCGGGAAATATCTACGAAGAAAATCCTTTCATTCCGAGTAGCCATTCTCCTTCTGCTGCAACACCGCCCTCTAGCAGTGGCATCCAAGCAACAAGGAACTTCCGCGGTTACAATCCCGGTAATTGATTCAAAGAGTTATTCGATATAAAGTGATTAGTTAACTCCACCTTGTAAACACTGAAATGTTGAGTTAAAAGCTGTTTCACATGGGCGTCGCGAGGGGGGGGGGGGCAAGGGGGCGCCCCCCCCCCCCCCCTGGAAAAGGAAAAAAGAAAGAAAAAAAAGAGGTGCGAAGTCATATTGGTGTAAATTTAATGAGTGTGGGGGGAGGGGCAAAATGTCCCTGCCCACTCTAAAACTGATAACTCGAGGATTTGTTGAGAAATACAAGAATTTTTCGGGAAAAATATGTTTTGCCCCCCTCTCGAAAAAATCCTGGCGACGCCCATGCTGTTTCATGTCCAATCCACCTCTGCTTTAGTGATTTACGACCTACACTGTCGTCAAGTGGTGCAACCGAAAACATCATCAAAATTTGTTTGTGTTTTGCAGGAAGATTTTTGACATTCCACACTTCTTCAACCTATTTCTGAATCAACGACTTTGGTTGCTTTTGGTTTCAAAACTGATGTGCCAGTTTTCCTTTTGCCTGCCTTTTTTTTGCAGGCAACAGGGCAGTGGAGACTGTTGTCCTCCCTGATCCCCCGGTGGCCCAAAGCGATATGCCGACTACCGGAAACCAACAACCAGCCGCCACCATTTCTAAGGAAGTATGTTAATTAAACTAATGCAATCTTACAAGTTATCAAAACAAATATGCAATTGGGTTACATTTCCGTCAAATTAGAAATGCGTATACATTTATTGTCAAATTATCAAATTTTTCAAATGCAACCTCGTGATTTTTGCATTGAAAATAGTAATATCTACCTATTTGTCTTGGCAGGTCCTCATTTACGCAGACGTCCATCACTAAAAGACACACCCATTGAACGTCCCGCCCATCCGCACGGAGCCTCCCACCCAGTATGCAGACATCGACAACTTTCTGTTATCAACTCCTGTCGAGACCTCGCCTCTTTTCAGAGATGACACCCCCAGCTCGGGCGTGGAGGGGCAGAGTGTGGATGGTTTGGAGGAAGAGGGCAAAGAAGAGAGAGCTCCACCCCGCCCCCTTCGGGGTAACCCGATCCCTTATCTGGTACGGGATTGGCAGGTGTAGGCCCAACTGTGTTATTATATTGAAATGAATTATATTGAAATGCACGCTAATTGCCGATATGTTCAGTTTGAGGATCACTGGGCGAGCGGCTCAATAAGACCTGTACCAATCAGAGGAATATTTCACCACAATATACACTCTCGCTGACAGAAATGATTTTTGGCAAAAAGGAGCTTTGTAATGTCACATGCAAATAACTTTATTAGTGACAAATATACTTATTTATTGGAGTCAAAATGAAAATGAAAGTCACAGAAAACGAAAACACTTTGAGGGGACGTAAGTATTACCTTTGAAACTTTTTCCAGCCGTAAATGTCCACGCTTGAAATACAAAACATACAAAAACAAAAAGACAGGCCTGTAATGTTGTAAAGTACAAGTGGATGACATGCATGGTGAAAACGCTTTAGCTAAAAAAACAAAAACAATGCTTTTGATGATCAAGATCTTAACATTGACCGCTGGCTCGTTTGGTCGTTGAATATTATTTACCTCAGGTACTTAAAAAAAAGCGTTCGGTGAAAACAAATCGGCTGTTCGATTAGGTTCGATAGAAAACAATCGATAGAAAACAATCACGGTAAATTTGCGGTCCTGTGATGAATTTAAATTTACTCTATAATTATCTTGTGTAATCTGTAAATATGGTTTCTTATATCCTGCACTGTTTTTAATTTTAGTGGGCCTGTTAGACAATATCCGCTTGTACAGTTAAACGTCTGTTAAACAAAAAATAAAACGTAGTGGTTGTTAAACGTTGAAGTTAAATTTGGTTTAAGTCGAACAACATAACTGGGAGTAAAGTCGAGGGACTTTTATGTTTGTTGTAAATTAAAATTTAAACTGTTTCAATGTTTAAGATAAAAATAACTAGCCAACATTTTCATATTAATTCAAATTATTTGAATTGTGATGCTACCACACTAGTTCAGGATGATTTCTGTAAAACATTGAATTTCATAAACAGTCCATGAATTCAGTCTAATATAATACAACATTTAATAAGTCATAAAAGAATATACTGTTGTCGACTGCATTGTAGATGTAGACTTTACTAAAGCGTGTAAAAAAAGTTATAATTTGCCCTGTAGCTGAATGTAAAGCATAATCAATAATGACTTTGTCATGTTAATGGAAAACGTTGTTGTTAATGTAAAAAAAAATGTTATTATCACAAGAGGGCGACATTTAAATTAAAGTAATGTGATGCTGTCCGCGCTTGGCTAGGTATTTTTTACATCATGCCCACCCCGATTTAAGCACGTTGTGTTTTCCGTTGAGAAAATGTAGCTGTTTGATTATACTCTTTATTTACATGTTGATTTTGAGGATTTGTTTTGTTGTATTTTGGACAGATATTCCTTGGGCTATGATAGGGCCTGGGTGTGTCAGCGTGACATGGCGGCCATGCTATAATAGCTCGGTCTTAAATTCCTTGAATTTTGATTAAGTTTGGGACAAAAGTCAGTTTTGAAGTCACAAAATGCTGTTTTACAACTCCTTGACATGGGAAGTGAGGCGATCGCGACTAGTCCGGTTATTTTTGACAATTTTATGTGAGGGCATGTATATCATTGTACATGGATAGCCAACCTGGCTGTTAATTTTATGAGAGTTTCTGATGTGCTTGAGCAAGTCACCTGGACATTTCTTTTTGGCAAGTGAATTTTTATTTGTGCATTCCTCATAAGTCACATGCTTTGGTTCATGCAAATCAATTTGGGCGTGGTATGGAAATCTTGGCTACTCAAATTTACTGTTACAATTGATTGGTTCTTGCCAGCAGCTTGGTGTTTGTTTAAGCCTGACGAATCAAATATTTGCATAATTTTGAAATCTGTATTTATTCTGTCTGGGTAAGTCGCCAAAGGTGGAACCAAAACATAATTTGTTTTTGTTGGGGGGGGGGGGGCAACAAAAATGGTCCCCCAAAATAATCACAAAAATAATAAGTGATTAGTTTGCTCGAGAAATTAACAAGACAGGAGCTTCACTCCTTTAATTTGGGATTTTGTTTAAAATTATTACAGAAACACATTTTTGTACGCTGAAAATCAAGTTTGGGAGTTGGTAAGGTTTTTTTTAGCGGTTGATCGTCGCCATCCTTCCCCCTCGCCATGCTACAATAACATACAACCCCACCATTGTTGATAGAATATCGGGTGTTGCACCTGTGTATAGATATTGTAACTCATCGTTTGCAAGCTATAAGTGCGGCATTTAAAACCAAACAACTATAAATTGAAAATGAAGATTCTTGACTATTCTTTTTTAGTTTTTATAAGAAAAACATTAGAGGCGATTCTCGACACGGTTTGTTTGTGAGCCACCTGGTTGCAGACGCTCTGAATTGGTTTTAAAAAAATATCTCAAAATATAACACAAACGAAAGATTCGTTACAATAAAATATATACATAAATTATATGTTTTTAAGAGCATGCACGGCCGCTTTAGCCTGGGCAAAAGACAGCGCCCTCAATGTTAAAAAGAAATCCGTTGCGCGGAACTTCGGCTTAAGAGGGCGTCGTTTGGTGACGAATTTTGGGTCAATTTTCGACGGGCACCCCCCTTTATATGTTTTTCAATGTTTTCAGGCACGGAGAGGTCAGATGCAAATGATTTTCCGCCTGTAAATGATCCTGCTGCTTCATAGATTCAAAGAAAAATTGTCCTGTTAATATAGCCCTGTTAAAGGCTCTCGTCCTTCCGTATACGCGGTAATCAATCGGCGGCTTACACTCATAGCGAAATCAGAGTCAGGCTTTCTCTTCAAATGCAGTCCAGCATTTATGTCAAAATTGACTCCACTTTTGGATTCAAACGACTACTTTAAAATGTCTCCATAGTTGCTCCTTTTCCAGTGTCACAATGACTCTCATAAGCTTTTTGAAGAGTCACTGTTGCGATTTTACTGTGACTCTCCTATGGGGCTTAAGTGACTCTCCTTTGGGGCTAGGGTGACTCTACTATGGGGTTAAGTAATTCTTTCAATGAGTCATAGTGATATTTCGGTGGAGTTCACAATGACCAAATTATAGTCATGGGGAATATTGCAAAACGTAGCTTCTATAATGAAGTAAATTTACCTGCAAGGCAAATAATGCTGTCCAGCAAAAACGATGACATTTTGACGTTTGTAAAATCAGGGTGATGTAACACACGTCTAAACGTCGTCCCGTCTTATAGCTGCGTCTGAGTGTGTCAAGCGGCTCATCACCGTGAGTTTAGTTTCAAAACTTGTCATTACACTTTTGCTCAAGGCTTGTTATGAACTGGAGGCACCGTGTCGAATACTTCGTCTTGTAACTCGTGATTTGAAATGATTACTGTAAATTCCGACTTAAGTTTAACAAAAAATTCAGAGCTTGACTCCACCTACCGAGCACAGCAAGCAACAAGAGTGCCAAAATGATGGCAAGCATATATAGCTACGTAGGCTGGAGACCAGTCGTATCGATCTCAATGTAGGAGAGTTAGTGACTGGACTATACAGCAACAAAACGTCGCGAAGCAGGACACCAATGACTCTTGTAGGGGAGACAACTTGACTCTGTGTTATAGTCTACTTTACTCTTTATAAGAGTAAGGGGCCGTTTACTCTGTTAAACGAGTCATTTGACTCCGATTTGATTATCAGTGTATCCCCGTGCGCTATGCAGTGCATGTAAAACATACATCTCGAACAGCGACCTCTTGCGGCAAATATTTTATGCAAATCAGTTGGACCCGATCGAGAGCCTTGGTTCAATCACCCATGTGAGGTTTGGGGGTGCTAATAGCTAATATGCTAATAGCCTAAGCTGACCTTAAATGTCGTTTTCTTATTGGTCAATTATTGGTGAAACGTAGCACCGTACATAACGCATACACACATGTTGTGAGTCTCTGCACACGGCACCAATGCACAAACAATGTGGTTTCTGTAATTAACCAAGGTGTGATTGGACACTCCACATATTAGCCCTGCCTATATACTTACTTGTATTCGAATATAAGGTTGTGCACTACAAATCCAGCGCCAAAAAAGAAAAACATGAGCTGTCGCTGACGATTGAACCAAGGTTCTCGATTGGGTCCAGCTGATTTGTATGAAATAGCAGTGGCGTAGCACGGTCATTTCTATGGAGGGGGGAGTTTCTTGAAAAGGGCACTTGCACATTTGTGCTGAAATGTGGACACATTTTTTTCGCCGGACACTTGGCCTCCATAAAATCAAATAGGGAGGGGGGGGGGGTACCATCTTTCGATGGGGGCGCTGTTCAAAACGAGTGACTGTATACACAATATACGGTGCTTTTCAGTGCAATACACGCGCAAATTTTCTTTAAAAAGGCACCTGGAACGGCCGATGGCACACAAAAGGGCACGACTTTTTTTTTAAGTGCCGATGAAAACAGGGCATTTGATTGAAAAAGGGCAGTCTTTTCAAAATTTTTGGGTGGGGGGTTAAATACCCCCCTTATCACCCCGCTGGCTACGCCTATGAATAGTGGCTGCATGAGGTCGCTGTTCGCGCTGAATGTTTACATGCACTGCATAGCGTGCGAGGATATGCCGCCGATTGATTACCGCTCGTACCGGACGAAAACGACGAGAGCCTTGATCAAGGCTATGTAAAATAAGAATGATCCGTAGCTAATATATATAAGGTTGTGTTTGCAATGCCATACACCGAATTCCTACCATTTGAAAGGCTAAGGCGACCTTTATATGGAAGATGCGACCAGTATAAGAAAATATCATTTTTACGAGGCAACTGGTCACACTGAAAATTACTTGGAGGTCTCACGGACCCAGTGGATCTGATTTCAGGAACAGGGCAAACAGTTTAGTAGAGCAGTTTTGCTTCGGAAAATGAGTACACCTCACCCACAATGCATGTGTATTGCGTGCATTCCTCTCCGCTCCGTTCACAAGTACCCCCTCACCGGCAAAGGAAGTACAGTCAGTACATGGCTTCTCGCAAATAAATTATCTATTAATGTCGTCAAGTCAAATTATATGATTTTTTGTGCCAATCAGTACAAGTACACACAATCTGTTCCTCTGAATTTAAATAACTCAAGGCTTAATCAGGTTAAGACAACTAAATTCCTGGGTGTAACTATTGATGAAAATCTCACTTGGAAACATCATATTGATGAAGTAGCGACAAAAATATCAAAGAACGTTGGAATAATGAATCGTTTGAAATATTATCTTCCGAGTAAGATTTTATTAACATTGTATAATTCATTTGTTTTACCATACTTAAATTACTCAATCTTGACCTGGGGCAGTTTGCCATCTAAGTGTAACAAATTACTTACTTTACAGAAGCGAGCAGTTCGTGTAATTTCAAATGCTGGCTATCGTGATCATTCTGCTCCGTTATTTGCTAAATTAAATATATTACAATGTAATGACTTATATTACCTTAATTTAGGAAAATTAATGTTTAAATTTAAGCATAATCTACTCCCGTCCTGTTTTGATTCTTGTTTTACCTTAGCATCTAATGTTCATGTATATAACACCCGAAGTAGTGCTAAGGGAAATCTGTTTGTCCAATTTAACAGGACGTCAATGTCAAAAAACAGTGTGATTCATCGAGGCACCTTGTACTGGAATAGTTTAGATGACTATCTTAAACTGTTACCCTCACTATCTGTCTTTGTCAAAAATTTAAAAACTCATTTTATCGAATCATATTCATAAATTGAAATGTTATATGTGCATTAATATTTAGGCCTTGTCTCACACACTTGTCCTGTCTGTCTACCGTTGTGTTTTGTTTGTCCCTTGTTACAGTACTTTGGTTGTATGTCTGTCCATAGGTAAGGGCACAAAAGCGTCTGCTTAACCTTATGCCTAACTGTTGTCATTTAATATTACACTTATTAGTAATCACTGTGTACATAACTGTCATATATATTACTACTGACCTTTCTTAATTTATACATGATTGTACATAATTGTAATGAATGACATCATTGAAATAAATGTTTCCAACCAACCACCAGTCGGGGGTGCGCGGCCACTGCGTGTACATAGAACAAGTCCCCTGGTGTACGCACGTCACACACAAGGAAAGATGCGCGTCAACCAGCGAAATGTACCGCCTATGGGACGTCGTTGCTATGTAAAAGGGCGCCCTCTTTTGGTAGCGCACGGAGCTCATAGCGAACTGTGCAGCCGCCGACCGTCGAATTTTTATTTTCCGAGCGACATTGTTTCCCGTCTTCTGATTGGTCCATTATGCCTTGTTCTCAACAAAAACCCAAGATAGGTTCTACGTCTTTTGAGAATTTTTCATTTCTCACTTTAGTCATTTAAAAGTTAGAATGAGAAGAAGTGATACAAAAACGCTCACCGCGGTTCGAACTTAGATCACCTGATTAGAAGTCAGGACTACTTCGATGCCGATCGTCGTTGATTATCTTAAACACGTGACAACCTTGATTTCAAAAGACGATAAAATTGGAGCATAATTATATTTGTCATTTATGGGCTTACATACAATAATCAAGGCTCTCCATCAACCATTGCATTTAATGCTAGCGCACACTCTTTAGGCCTTTTACACACACAAAAACGTGACACACAGACATCAGACAGACAGATAGTTAGGATCTTTGTATCTCATTCCTCTTCATATAAATGTTGTTTGTTGTTTATTCCTTATTAACATGGCAGCATTTATTTACATCATAATTTCTAACGCTTCTTTATACATTTTCTCCCATGTAATTAGCCATTTAAAAACATATCATTATTTAAAATGTAATAGATAAGCAAAATAAAGTTCTCAACCATTTTTCTTCTCAACAGAATCTTGGATTTTTAATTATTTAAAATATTTCTCATTCATATAAATAGCAGCTCGTTGTAAAAGAACATGCTGACAAAAAAATGATGAAATTCTTAGCACTTTGTGGTATATCACATGCAGCAATAATACACATGAATGTGAACCTCTACCGCCGTAAACATGGTCATAGCCGTACTTCGTTGCCATGTGTGGACTTTTGAAAGCCGAAAGTAACTATCAATTACCAGTCCCGAAATGTAACGAGCATCTGCAATGCCACCCAAGAATCTGGATCTGTCATTCCCAAGAAATTTGAAGAAAAACTTCATAGAAGACAGTGCCTGAGGTCACGCACTGTCTTCCAAATCTTTTGCGTGCAAAACGGTAAGAGCACTTTAACTTTCGAGAAATAAAAAGTATCGAACAAGAGGTTTTTCAGATGACTTACCCAAGTCTTGTTTGCCAGCTGCAGTGGGTCAACTCACAAACAGTATCAATCAGCCTGAAAAGCACGGGATTGCTGGTGTTGTCAGTGGCGTAGCCAAGGCGGGGCGTGAGCGGCGACAGCCCCCCCCCCATGAAACCTTGTCGCCCCACAGTCGCCCCCATTGAGATTTTGAGTTTCTAAAAAAAAATATCATTGATCTACATGACGCCCCCATGAAATGTTCCAGCCCCCACCCACCCACTGAAAAATTTCTGGCTACGCCACTGGGTGTTGTGGACGGTCGCTTAATCCAGTTTCGACACCTGTGAAGGATATCATGGAATTCCTGGTTGAATGTGAAAGAAGGGATTAAGTTATAGATCCCTGGGTGTACACATGCAGATCAGCTATATTTCACGATACCATAATCTAGTTAATGGCACCCCGGTGGGACAATGCCCTTCAATGCACCCAAGGTATTTGGTATTAAGTGCAATAAACGTTGCACTTTTAATTCCGGCAAACTGGTCAAATGTTTGGTGTTTGTTACTTGATATACACATTGAACCTGAGATTGGCTAGAATTATTGTAATACCTGCCCAGAGTCAGGTGACTTACAAATATATTTTGTTGAAGCCATCAACGTTAGTTTTGTTTGTGTAAAACTGGGTTAAAAATAAGTCGAACACCTTTATTTCGGTTTCACTTCTTTCTAATCGCTGCAACGCGTTGGGTTTGCTTCACTAATTTGGGGACAAACAGACAACTGAAGCTCTTCAGAAATGAATCCGTTATACGGGATGATTTGTATCTGCGTGTTTGGTGCCGCATGTCACCTTTCTTGTGGTAAGTCAAATTATGTCATAGATTTGTTGAATTTAACAAAACAACTGTTACGATAATTCTTAACTCGTATTTTATCTCTTTCTTGTTGAGTCAACGGTTTGCCCACAAAGAGACCAAAAATTCCACACGAGGATCATCATTTTCGAATGTCATGATGAGCATTCACAAAATGAGGGTATTTTCTTCTGATTTTGGGGAACTGTTTGTCATATCTTGTCATAGAGATAATTTTGACAGCGGTGAAGGCAGATGTGAAGCTGGACTGCGAAGCACTTGACAGGGCTGTGACTTCACCGTCGAATGGCTTATAAATTCATCAGCCTTTGTCACATGTACAGAGACCTTTGCAACTATACGGCTTGTTGGTCGAATGGCATGTATATGGTCGCCTATTGTTACCGCACATGTCACATTGTCACAGGTTCTCTCTGATTTTCGGATTTGTTTGGGTTATTATGTTCTCACAGAGACGATTTTGACAGCCGTGAAGGGAGAAGATGTGGTTCTGGAATGCAAATTACCGGAATTGGCTGAGACTCCACCTTGCAGTAGTGCAGGTATCCAATTCGAATGGCTTGCAAATAATAGAACCATTGCCGGATGTACAGGCACCAGTGCAAACTATACAGCTGTACTTAACAAGACTAGTGGGGCTTTGACGATCCCGCATGTTTCTGGGTCCTTGAATGGCACAAGGTTCCACTGTCAAGTGTTACACGGAACAGGACCCCACAAATATGAAATAAAACTGATCGTGTTTAATGGTGAGTATTTTTATATTATTTATGACAAATCCACGGATGTCGTTAGTTATTATGAATAAAAAGCGAGATGGGCAAAAGGGGAAGGAGCACCCTGTAGCGTCAATTAACGACCAGTTCTACTGTGTAGTAATACACAGAGGAAGAGTCAACCGTTCAGAAGTAAAACTTATCTTGTTTAAGGATGATTTTTTTTTGTTATATTATTCATGAATATGGAGACAAATCTACGAATTTTGTTAGTTATTATGAATACAAAGCGAGATAGGAAAAATGGGAAGGAGCAGCCTGCAGCGTCAAATAAGGACCGAATATTGGTTCGGGATCAGCCCAGGAAATGTCCCCCTTAGGGGCCATTCAGAATTGTCAATGTTTTAAAATTTCGACGTTTTTTACAAATTATTTTGACCCACCCACCCACCCCTAATTGTGATTAATAAAAAACTGATTTTTTACGCAGTTTTAAAAAACAAAACGTGTACATGCATGCACTTGCATGTACATCATTACATCCCACTGGCGAGCCTGTGCAGGTTGCGTGTCCTTTTGAAAAACAATCCAATGCTGCTGAGTGCTTGGCGGGGACAAAAGCTGTCTCTTTGCAACTTTTTGACAAAAAAACATAAGTCAAGAGATCTATTTTTTGGGGGGGGCTCTTTTTTTTCCATGAGAAGTGAATTTCGATTTTCAATTATTTAGCTTTACCCACCCACCCACAATTTGGGAAAATAGTCGAAATTTTAAAACATTGAAAATGTTGAATGGCCCCTTATATCTTCTTTTCTGATATTGTCGCGCTTGATTGTTTATCGTTTTATCATTTCTCTTGCCCAGCCATTGGAATCTTAGACTTCATTGCAGCGTTTTAATACGAGCATTATAAAATTAGGACAAAAAGTAGTAAAAATTGTCATATATTAACAAAAACACGCGTGTGACCACATGCGCTCTATCTTTCCATTTTCGAAATCAGGAGGTCAAATCAATCCCATGCAGACACTTTTGTGGCCGCGCCTCGGATTGCGCATTGTTATATTAGGCAAAAAGGAAATATTATCCATTATAATAGCTCAGGTTGTTCCTTAATACAGGAATGGGAATTACCGAGACCGTGTTGAACGGAATACTAGGAGGAGGAATCGGCGTGGAATGTTTCCTCAAAAGTGTTCCACCCGGCTTTCCAAATATTCACTTCAAGTGGTTGCTTGGTAACAAACCCTTGCGCGATGCGTGTACAAATGAGGACAGCATCAAGATGGGGAGGTATGAATATCACCATGACAACCACGGTTGCAACTTGACGATTAACGACCTTGAGTTAACTGATGAGGGGCGCTACAGATGCGTAGCTCAATATTCGGCTACGACGGTGTGGAAAAATACATTCTTGACAGTAAGTGGTAAGTTGAAACTGAATACCAACTTGAAACAATGTTCCTATGGTGTATTTCCTATCGATTTTTTTGCGGCACAGATCTTGGTAGGATGGTCCAGCATCCACAATAAAATGGCACTACCTACATGTGGCACCATGTTCACTTGAAGGTTGTATGTGCGCGTATACTCAATGCTATTTTTACCAACACGGTGTTTAAAACTTGACAGAATGTACACGTGCCTCGAGTACTGTTGTAAGTTTTCAGCCAGGTGGCAGACGAAAGACTGAGTTTCGTGAATGATTATCGAGAAGTGACTGATCCAGAAGCTTAATAAACCAGAGTGTTTCGGGTTGCATGAGATTGAGTGCGTTTTCTTTATATTTGCGTTCAGCCGATGCAGCAAGCAAGGGCCCGCGGCGTAGGGGTACGTTACAATACTATATGGCAGATACTGGCCGGAACGTCGAATTTACATCGCCGGTTGGTCTCACAACCACCTGACTGTTCAAACACAGTCGCTGAACATGATGTAGTCCTATACGCTAGACTAGATTGTGGGTTAGGCAGGTACCGGCCCATTTGCAACATTGACTACAAACCTAGTCTCGATTGACAACTTGAAGTACATGTTGATTTTTGGATGTTTCTGAATGCTATTTTTCTACTAAAGTTCCTTCATAACTATTGCCGTTCTTGTTCGTCTTATCCTGATGCAAGTTGTAATGCTTTTCCGCAGTGCCACCCAAATATGTGCACATCATCAACGCCACTACCGGCGAAGTTTATAGCGGAGACGTGAACGTCGGACCAGGCACCGACCAGAGCTTCACCTGCCTGGCCACAGACACCAAATTCCCGGCAGAAATCACCTGGACATTCGCTGGAAAGAACACAAGCGGCGAGACGAGGGTAGTTGGGACGAGATTGCACAACACCAGCAGCACGTTCACCGTGCCGTCGTTTCAGCCTGGCCAGCGGGGAGGGAATCTAACGTGCACGGCAACTGGGGCAGGAGGGAAGGTGGTCGCGAATATTCGGTTGCTCAGCCAACATCAAGAAACAGGTACAGTTTTAGTCTATGTGTCATTTCTTCTTTTTTCCCTGGTTTGTTGGATCCCATAAAATACTATACATTAGGAGGGAGCAAAAACTTGATTTTATTCTGAAGTAAATGTGTATTGATGTGTTTTGCAAACATTCGAAAACGCAACTGCCTAATTCTTATCGAATAGCCTTTAATAAAGCGTCAAGCAACCTGTGAAATCGTAGTTGTCTGGTACTTTGTTGTTATGTTAAAATATACTAACAATAATTGTTTGGGCAGAGGCATCGCTGTGTAAAACGACCTTGTTAAATACTTGGCTTACGTGTGTTAATAGGCGCAAAAAAGCAACTATAATTGGCTTCGTGCATATGCTCCGTTATACATGTAGGCTTAGCTGGCGTACGAATTATGACCTTTTTCATCTCGCTGTTGTAACCTGATTTTCTGTATTTTGAATGAATGCGTCCCGCGCTGACGTTTCGTTACTAGCTCTGCAACACTGAAAAAAAGCTTTACAGATTGTTTTAGGATTGCAAAAGCTATTAGAAAAGGTTGGATTAAAAAACAACAACTAGGTTTTAGTTTGAATTGAAATTGTGACTGTATTGTCACCTGCGACATTGAAATTGGTTTTCCCAGTAATTTAGAGTATTTAGGACCAAAAATTATATTAACAGCGTTTGTATTAATGAGAATCGACTCTAACTTTAAAAATGTTAACCAGCCATTACTTGAAACAGTGTATTATTGAAACAATGTATTATGCTATTACTCAACAAGCACGGGCAGCATTTAATCCGGCGCGCACAACAAAATGAAAGCCGATCAAAGCGGGGCCGATCTACAGGGGGATTTTGCCCCCCCCCCCCCCCTCCCTCCCCCAACATTTTATCTAGCGCCCCCCCCCCCCCAAAAAAAAAACCATAAAAAAGCACTAGCAAAATGTAAGAATTTGATGTACATGGGAACGGTATCCCCCTAAACGAGAAGGGTGCATTTGTGCACTTTTGTACACTTTGTACACTGGCTCTAGAACCGCGCCTGGGTCACTCGTGTAGTAAGTGATCATTAGGAGGGATTTGGATTTTAGAAAGTACGTGGTTCAAATCCTGTCCAAATACTTCGTTGTAATATCCTGCCACAACTTGTACCGTTGAAGTTGTCTGAATATAAGATAAAAATAGGCTCTTTTGCGCGCTGTTAACATCTATCTACCTTGTTTATCAGCGAGGCAAATATAACACGTGCTACCATAATAAGCACTGTACTTTCCTTTTCAGTAAGCAAAACTTCAAAGAAAAACACCAGCTTTTATAAATTTTAGCAAATAAAAAAAAGACTTGGTTTGTATTGACTCATGTATTTTGCCTATTTGAATCCCAATTTAAACACGTACACTAGACTATTGACCATAAGCTTTTTAAGCTTACCCAAAATGTGTTCTGACCGATTTGCTAAAAGCCATTTGAGCACCCTGCTCACAAACTACGACAAACTAAACAAACACTAGCAAGGTTTTATAAAGGAACACAACTGCAGCGATACTAAATAGGATATACGTAGCCATAACTGGACTATCAATTTTAATTGTGCCTTTGTAGTCAATTTAAGGCATTAAAGTGATTTGATAACTATGGCAGGAAATTCAAACGCATATTTGCATTGTAACGATTATCGACTATCAGACTATTAAACACGTTTTTGTCAATCCATTTTCAGACCCATCAAAACAGAGTCAGTTGACGTTGATCTTAATTGCGGTCGGTGTCACGGTGGCACTCTTGCTGGTTCTTGTTGCGGCCATCGTCTTCTGGAGACGCCGAAAGAGTAAGTTCACTGCAAACCCTTATTACTGCAATCCCTATTGATACTGCCATCATACCACCAAACCACTACGTTGATACCAGGGGCGGATCCAGGATTTTCCAAAAGGGAGGGCGTTGAATTTTGCAAACTTGTGCGGGAAGTTTTGTTGTGCTGACACATTAACTCGCGAAGCCACGGCGTGGGGTTGAACTTTAAAAGCTCTTTGGTGCATTTTAGGGCAAATCTGGGGGTCTCTGCGGCAGGAGATTTTTAAATATTTTTAACACAAAATACTGAATAGTCATTTCACAAACATTACAACTTCCTAAACAGGAAAAGTATATGGATTAAAAGTAAGTTTCAAGTTGAGAAATAAGTCGGAAGAACAAAAAAATCTGATTCCTATCACATTCCTGTCGCGCCATGAAAGTTAGCGAGAATGCCCATCAAAAAATGTTTGATAAAAATTTGCCTTGCCTAATAATATATGAAAATATATTTAAGGTGGGTTATTCTTTAAAATATTGGAGAATTTAAGTCGTCCGCACCGCTATGCTCAAACAATGACAATGTTAGTTACCGTCAGCCGCCGGCCGCAGCGCTGGCCGTATATTTTGTCGCGCACACGGCGCACTATCGTGATAACAGCACTGTGTATTGTGTGGGACCCGGCAAAAATCCATTCGTACTGTGACCGAAAAGTTTGCAGATACACGCTATGGTTGTTGGGGAATGGATGAGTCGATACACAAGTCTTTGGTTGAGGACTGTGTTTACCGTGACTGTTTATTCCACAACAATTATGTTATTTACACATTGATTGATTGAACTGGTTACAGTGAATTGAGACAAAGAGAACTGGGTGAACTGACTAGATGAGCAGAACGAATTAAACTGACTACATGATTGGAATTGAAACAGAAAACAGAATAGAATAGAATGAAGAACTGCTAGTGGAGCAGGACTTATATACTGGTGGAAACAGGAAGTCTTGAGAATAAGAAATACTTCAGAATGGGAAAACTTAGTCATAGGCCAAAAAAAAAAAGTCTCCGGTTTCTGGTATGGAGCTTGTCCAAAAAGTGGTGCGGCGACGCGGCTTTTTTTTTTTTTTTACCTGACTTTTTTGCTTCAAATGTCGACTGATGACTGCAAATGGTGCCCGACTAAACTTAGTGCAAATATATGGCAAATATATGGGAGTCCAGAGAGGCCACATAAAGCTTATTCTCGATCATAACCCCATCTAAAAACACGTTAAAATTGTGCAGCAGCAGGATTCCAGTCAAACCAGTGAGTTTGGCGGTTTTGAGATATCATCTTTTATTGAAAAAAAAACTTTTTCACTTTGCCGACGCGCATGGCTACGGCGACGCGCGCGCATACCAGAAACCGGAGACTTTTTTTTTTGGCCATATCTTGGTTTCTTTGAGTCTTAGAAAAGTGACTAGGAATGAGTAATATAGTTCCTTAAAACAATGATCTTGAAATTAACTTGGTTGTACTGAGAAACTGACCAATGACTTGTGTGTGGGCAGTGAAGGTCATTTGCTCTGTATAAAAGTATAGGGACTACACATTGCATAGGCACTGTGTGTGGGTGTGTGCGTATACCAGGAAAACGATGAGTAATGCATTGAGGAGAATTAATCATTAAAAAGTTCAAAAGGAACATTGATAATTAAAGTGTGATCATTTACTAAAAATGAGGACGAATTGGTAATTAAGAATTGATAATCTAAAAAACGCTACACGGTGTATCACGTTCGAGCGGAACAATCTCGTTATAAATATGTATTTTAATGGAAAACACATACACAGAAAAGAGAGATCACGTTCTGCATGGGAATTAATTTGAAGAAACTCTCTCTCTCTCATCGATGTTCGTTTGGTATTTTCTATGATCTAAATTCAATGCACGAAACCGTCGCAACGTATATAGCCCGTATTTAAAGTCGCTGGTTCTAGTCCTACATCATATAGCTTTGATTCTGTTGGGAACGCGGTGGGAACCAGTGAACGGCGATGGCACTGCACTGCCGCATGCCGTACGTACGGAGCATCTTACAGCGGCATGGCGTCGATATCGTGAATGTGCACTTTAATGACACATGCGTCAGAAATACAGGTTTTTTTCCTCAAGACTGAGCATGTCCAGTTGAAATTAGGAATAGCGCGTGTAACATTTTTTTCTGAGAAAAAAGGAGGGGGCGTGCCCCCCCGCCCCCCCCTGGATCCGCCCCTGGATACTGCCAGCCAGTAGCTGCTGCTCTGTTGTTACTGACACCAATATGGCAAGATTCTGGCAGAGGGCCCTCTTCTCTTTTGTGTTGCTCAATTTGTGTTCTCAGGATCCCAGGAATTATTTTGATATACTGTGTAGCGTGCATATAGGTGACAGGTGTCCCTCTGTCGCAAATCGCGCAGGGTATATACTGATAATACTGCTGATGAGCCGCTCTGCTGCTCTATATCTATTGTTGTGCCTCCATGTTGCCATTTTGCATTTTAGCTGCTGAAAACTGCTGCAATTATGTTGATGTTCAACTCTTTGCATAAACGTACAACAATAGGAAATTGTGTCACCAATCTGACATCAGGAACCTGAAGTTTACTTTTAAAGTGTATGAATCTACACATGATTTTTTTTGACAATGCTTTTTCTGTCACTTAGCGACAAATACTGGGGACGCGACATATTAACATATTTTTTCAATGAAGAGTAATCAGAAACTCACATGTGCTTTTACACTGCATGGTCGGTTAAAGATCAGTATGGGTACGGTGAGGTTCGATCCTAGATTAAGGCAAACATCAAGATCAGTTGTGTTGCAGGCGCGGTTCTGGGTTAGGCTGTAGCCCCCGAAATTTTGTCTAGCCCCCCACCAAAAAAAAATGAATTCCGTAAAAACAAAAATTGCATTAGCAAAAAGAAGAATTGAGATGCACATGCGAACGGTCTCCCCCTAAAGAAGAAATAGCCGTGACAAGGGTGCATTAGTTAATATAGTGTGAATGATTTTAGCCCCCCCCCCCCACCCCCCCCCCAAAAAAAATATTGGTTCTAGAACCGCGCCTGGTGTGTTGTACCTGTTAGTTCAGCACATGAAGCAACGTTGAAATATTTTTCTTGCAGTATGCTAATAAATAGTGAAACATTTTTTTGGCGAGATTCAAACTAGTAATAGAACAGTATTTTTGATTGTTCAGAATGCATATTTGCGTTTCGAATTCAATTGCTATTACTTTTTGATTTATTTACATCGGGAAACAAATTTATCCTGTATAGGCCTCGTGTTGACAGCTTAACAGATCGAATAGGGAGGTGATTTTAGTTTGTAACGAGTTTCTTTTTTATGTGGGTTAAAGTATAAATCGTAGAAAAAAAACGAAAGTTCAAACCCCACTTTTGAAATGACTACAGGTGATAAATGAAGGTAATATTAACAGAAACCAATGTAGACTTCTGCTTTTGGTTTGATTGTATTTCTTTGTATTCCTATCTACAGATAACATTCCCCCCGATGGAAACCAGTGAGTTAAATATAGTATAAATACTGATATCGTCATATGGGTTCTGCTTTGACAATGATTTTTGTTGTTGTAAATTAGTAATGCACTTCAGTTTCTTTTTGCACTTACATGAGAGGTCTGTGCAAAATAATTTCAATGATCATTATTTCGGAAGATATTATCCAACCTGTATGCACGTTCTGATCCCACGTTTTATAGAAGCATTATCGCAGCACATTTGAAACGTTCCGTGCTGGAATAAATCCAAATATCAGGTCTTACCGATGACACAAAAAGACAGGTCTTCTGATTTTTGTTTTTTGTTTTTTAATGTACTCATAACGGTTACTATATATTTATTTATTTCTGATCTATTAGCAGGGTAGCCCGTTCGCATAATTATAATGTGGTCTTCCATGGGGCCATGGACATAACATTTCAAAGAATATAAGTAACAAGACAAAAACTAGCTATTAAAATGTTTAAGAGTGTATAAAAAATATCAAAACAGATACGAAATCAGATCATATAAAATCATAACCGAATAATCATTAAATAAAAGAGACATGAGCGGGTATACAACATTAACAGTATATTGTAAATGAAAAAAAAAAAGACATAGAAAAAAGTTCAGATTAAGACAATAGATTTGAGAATAAAATCCAGATTAAGTCTTACATGCATATCAATAAACAAAAAACGAAAAAAACGTAAATGGTAAAGACAGTACAATTAGTACCCTTATTATGTTAAAGATAGAAGAAGCTGTCCTATGCAAGAATGCAGGATTTAGGCGGTGAACAAAAGCAACATATTATAATAACATTAATGGTATGCCTCTGAAAGCTTTATTTTTATACCGATATTTTGCTAACATGATATTACAGGCCTGTAGTTCACTACACACGGACTGGAACCGACAGGCCCACGGCGTCTGTGAGTCCTGTCTTGAACACAGTCGTAGGACCATCAGGTAAACTAAACTTTGTGCCCAAGTGCCAAAGCTGTAGATGTCCATATGGATGTCCATATCCAAACTGAAAAAAAAGAATTGGAAATATCAAACGCACAGGTCCTTGGAATGGTACAATGCGCATCGAACTATAATGTCCGATCGCCAAAGAAGTTATTGTTTGACGTTGGTTTTGGTGTGACAGGATGGAAATTGCTTCTTCCTAGAATTAAATTCTAAAAAAATATTTTCTCACTTGACAATACAAAATTAGATCCAGCTGCTCCAAATTGATTGTTAGATATGAGGCCTTCCATAGGAAGTTACCCTTTTCGACAGTGAAGTCTTTTGCTAATTTGACCATTTAAACACTTTGAAATTATGGCCGTGTTACGAAGATGCCAATTTCAGGACTTTCCTAAAATCATTACAAGATGTGGGAAATATCTACGACAAAAATTGTATAACTGTACAACTGAATTGTATAAAATGTACACCAACCGACAAATTAAGTTATACAATCTGTTTCATTTCCTATTTATCTCTAATTTGTATTTTTTTTAAGTCTTCAAACTCCTTAAAACGTTACGTGCTTGAGAGGAAAATTAATGGCTTGCCTCACTCCTTGAACCTCAACAGAAAATATTCCCGATCTCGATGATTTTCATTTTTTTTTTGTCTGGCCTTTTTGTTTCAGGCAACAGGGCAGCGGAGAATATTGTCCTCTCTGACCCCCAGGAGCAAAGAAACGTGCCATCTACCGGCAACCAACAACCAGCCGCCAATGTAAACGTCATGAATACACTCCTTAAAATTGTCAAAATAATACCACTGATTCGATTTTACTGAAATTTAAATATTTAGTCATTCCCATCGTGGATGTTGAGTTCATGTGGTTGAATAGTCCAAAGACGTTTGATCAACATTTTCTCCATGCTTGTGATAGCCAACAGGTTCTTAGCCCTGTAAAACCATATCAAGTTGAAGTGTTGACAAATAGGGGTGTCAATAATTATTTTATTTTGTTTCAACTTCGATTTTTCAAAAATTTGCATTAAAACATTTGTTTCTACGTGCTGCATTTATTTCAGGTGGTCCATACGTATGAAGACCGTATCACAAACACACCCCCATTGGAAGTCCAGCCCATCCGTATAGTACCTCCTACCCAATACGAAGACATCGACAACCTCCTGATATCATCTCCTATCGAGACCCCGCCCCTTTTCAGATACAACGCTCCGAGCCTGTGGGAGGAGGGGCACAGTTTAGATGGTCTGGAGGAAGAGGGCAGGATGGAATGGGCTCCGCCCCGCCCCCTCCGGGGAAACCCAATCCTTCCTCCGGAACGGGATTGGCAGATGTAGGTATGTGTAACAATTGCATTAAAGGGTGCGCTTTAATTTCCAAAAAAAAATTCAATATCAAGTTCACCACCAAGCCAAATAAAACATTGATTTTCAGATTTCTGTTATGATCTATGAGCTACATTTACTCCATACCACGCGTAATCGGTAGATACATTTTTTCTTCTTTAAATAACGTTCACTGTTTTACATTTAGTAGGCTTATTTTACAGTGTTTGTCTGTATATGTGTAGTTGGCCTTTTTATATGAAGAATGAAACGAAGTGTTTCTTTTTTACGTTAGTGTTGCATTTCGTTTAAGTCGAAGGACAACATATAATTATATTCATATATAAATGAAGTAAAGTAGAAAGGCTTTTGTGTATAATATTGACTAAAACTATATGACAAGTTTTGTAATATTAATCAATATAGGTGCCTGAATTTAAAGTTCACGGTCAGAACATTATTTTACTGTGAGTAATGTTAAAGTCGCTGAATGTCTTAATTTAAAGTATAAACAGTTTTGACATAGTATTATTGTAGGGCAAAGATTGTTTGTTTTAATTGTTATAACATATAACCTAACCAGTATTGGTGGAATGTCGGTGTTTGTGGACCATGTAATTAGCTTTTCGCAAGCAATGTTAAAGTAAACTAACATTTCGCAATTGAGTGGTGCCCACTGACGATGGGTGCTGCATTTAATTACAGTGGATTTATGTAGAAACAAATGCACGCACCTGAGACTAGGCAGAAACTAAACAAACTACATTTTGTTTTGTTTTACGAACGAAGAGTAAAGTGGCAAGGCTGTTAAAAGAAGAATTTACAAGCTGGGTTTCTTGTATATATTTGAAAGTGAGTTACTACGTCTCAATGATAACATCCTGATTGATTGTCCGAAGGTTAAAAAAATCAGCAGGTTCTTTAGTGCGAATTGTCATTAGTCCCTAGGTTCCTTAGTCCGAAGGTTGAATAGTCCGAAGGTTCGATAGTCCGGAATTTCGATATTCCGAAGGGCAAATTAGTTCGAGAATAAAATAAGGTTAATTAATCCGAAGGTTCGATAGTCCGAATAGACGACAGGGTTCGATAGTCCGAATTGGCAATAAGGGTCGATAGTCCAAATTGGCAATACGGTTCGTCAGTCTGACACTTTGTTCTGACCATAACCCACATTGTGAAATCTATAGAAAAGCATCACCGATGTGAAATCTTTAGAAAAGGGAGGAAATGAACACAATGCCATCACCCCACATGTTCCATCCGTCAGGTCGTCCGGACTATCGGACCTTACTGTTGATTCGGACTATCGGACCTTATTGTCGATTCGGACTATCGGAACTTAGAGTCTTTTTGGACTATCGAACCTTATTGTCAATTTGGAATAATGAACCTGTGGACTATTGAACATTATTTCCGTTTCGGGCAATTGAACCTTCGGTGGGATTGACCTTATTCTAAACTCGGACTACCGAACCTTCCGGTAAATGAACCTTCGGATTAATTAACCTTCGGACTATTACATCAGATGTTCCGATTAATGAACCTTATCGTTTTTCGGACTAACGAACCCCCTTTTATAGATCGTGTACATTCGGACTATCGAACCTAAAAGAAAGAACCTTTGGACTATCAGACCTTTGGACTATCGGGCGGCCCCCATCTCAATAGACAATAGTTTCATACAATGAGGGGATTTAGAGCGCTGCAGTAACGCAAGCAGCATGCAAGCATGCGTCAAATACTTTGGAAGCACGTGTTTATTCTCCCGAAATGGCGTCGCTACAGCGACCTTGTTCTTTGTGTTATTTCACAATTCGAATGGCCTTTATCGTCTTTAAAATTCAAATAATTGGAAAACAACATTGTAATTATCGACCAAGCATTTATTGGGGGTCAAGAAAAACACTTGGTTAAAGAGGCTCTAAATAAATGATTTAGCCTCTGATGTTTGAAAATATTTGATGCTTAAAACTATGCTTTAACAAATTGTCTACATGTCATGCATAACGTTCTTTGAATTGTATAATAGCTTGGAAGAAGTTCCCCTTTGGGGTATAATACTAAACGATCATGTGCAGGGGCGGCGGAAATGGGGGAGGGCTGGAGGGCACAAATGTGCCTCCTCGAGGTGAAAACAGAACTGGCCCTAACATTTCGGATAATTTGTTTTAGTTCTGATAAGAACGAGGAATATGAAAACCAAGCCCCCAAACCCTATTGTGCAAGATGGTACCAGTAGCCCCCCCCCCCCCCATTCGATTTTACGGAGGCCACTTGTCCGGTGAAAAACAACGTGTCGCCATTTCAGCACGGAGGTCCCCCCCCCATATTTTTTTGGGTGATGCCCCCCCCCCCCCATCTCAGTTTGAAAACCGTTCCGCTGCCGCTGTACATGTGAAATGGCAGATCAATGTTTCCATACATACAGGTTTGCATAGTCAATTTGGCTGACCACTTTTATATTTGTATTATGTAAAAAAAAATAATAACTATCAAAAGTAAATATTTTGCAATTTCAGACGGCTTCCTTCAATGAAATGTATCTATCAAAAAGTATAAAAAAAAAAAAAAAAGTGTGTTAAATATTTCTACATGCTGAACGCTCGTGAACTTCTTTAACTTGGTAATTTGGTTCAATATCTTACTATATTTTTTGTTGGAATTGACAAGTTAATGTTTCTGTAAGAGCACGCCTAGTGGTGCATTTCCTGGGTTAGCCTGAGCGTGCCATACACAGAGCTGACAGGGATGGGAGTGGACTTTGAAGATCCGCGACAGTCAAATTGAATAAAGCACTCAAGTAACTCAGGTGGTACAGCCTCTTTGTCCAAATTTATTCTCTCCTTAATGAAGTTAATCTCAAAGTCATCGGGACTAATCCCTAACAAAAAGCTTCTTGCAAATCCGGAGAGTCACAAGAGTCCCTGGCCAAATACCTTGTAAATCCTTGGACAATGTCGCTACTACACTCTCTCACCGCGTATTTGTGAATCACAGCGATCTTCAACGCACTCGTCGCCACGCAAAGTCAATGCAGCGCCGAAGAGGGCAAAGAGTTCTAGCGCTTCCAAGTTGCGACCGGTGGCCACCAGGCGAAGAATTCCGATAACTTTTCTCTTCCTGTAGGAGTACCGCCAACCAGCCCAGCAGACAGTTTGGAAATTCCATCGATGGTGTCAGTCCGTAACGTAATTTCACCCAATGTTATTTCGGCGGAGACCGCCTTATTCATCCCGACGGCCCGGTGTTCTCAGCGAATTTTACAACGGGCAGAGGATCATTTCCTTGGCAAGCTTCAACGGTTCCCGCCGCCGTCAGCGGGTCTTTATCGGCCCTTACCGGTGCTGCCCAATGGATTACCTTCGTTCTCCGTTGCTGCAGTGGCTAGCCCACGCATTTCCCAAACGCATTCACCGTGTGTCAACTAAGCCCAGCATTCCCTGATATTGAGCATGCGCAGATACGTGAAGCGATCTGTTTTATTTCAGGACTTGAAAATTGAGGGCATTTGACGGAATCATAACAACCTATCATTTTGAATTTCGTGTCTCATTTTGGGCGCCTCCATCGGTCAGTTATAGACACGACGATATATACTTTGGCGCTGTTTTGTTTTTAGTGTCATTTTACAGTACAGATGTTAACTCGGTTTTGCAAATGTTATAATCTGAAGATAATTTGGATTCATAAAATGTAAATATCTCACAGTTTTATTTTAGTTCGTACAGACAGTTAATTAAAAGTCTAAATATATATTGATAAAAGCAAAATGAAATCGAAATTGCACCAAGCAGTCAAAGAAAACTATCTAAGAAATACATATTAATTTCTGTATTATACCAAACCTCTTAAACAGCGCCCTCCTGTAGTGGCCGCTATACTTTTCGTCCATGTCTGGTGTCAATTGCAGGCTGGATTACACGTAAAGTGTAAGGCTCGTCGTGATGACGCCCTCTCCCGGCGGTGGATTATCGCTGCGCAGGCATATTACCGCGTATCTATAACAACGTCTTGACCCAAGACTACTTCAAAACCAAGAGTTACCAAAACTGAGGGGGGAGGGGGGTGACTGTGCAAATTAATACGTATTCGTTGTTTCAGTACATGGCAGTAAGTCTATGAGCACACCTTATCCACAATTGAGCACAGCTTTGGATTCACAGCTTTGGATTCACAGTCGAATAGAAAACCACAGACTGAAGAGTCTGCGTTCTCTAGCAGTTATCATCTCGAGATAAAAATGATTTTCTTTTTGTAATTTGCTATTTGCCTTTAAAATGTAAATGTGACATCGGACAAAAACAAAATTCTCTGACGTTGAGTAAAACTGGTGCCGCGCGCTGTGCGTCGTATACCGTACGACGGGGTCACAGCCGGGTCAAGTCAGCGGACAAAACACAGTCAGGCACGTGAACATTTTAGTGCATCACGCTTTACGTGTACAACCAATGCCTTGTGAGGTACCAGAACAATGGGAGGTACACAAGGAATGCCCACCGACTTGCGGGGAACCGTTGTTTTTCACGAAATAGATATATGAAGTTTACCCGAAAACTAGGAATTCCCATGGTGGGTTGATCCGTAGCAAATGGAAGAGTTTTAAAAAAGGGATATTAAGTCCGAATTTTAGCCCAGTAAAGTAGCCTAACTATGGTTAAAATAAGAGCATTTTGACATAAGTGTGCGACGTTGCAAACTTTTAGTACAGAAAAAGCAGATACATTTGCGAATGGCTTCGCCTACGAGTGTTCCCATAGGGAACGTTCCGTTGGGAACGCATCAGACAAGTTAGCCCGTGTTCCAAAAATCATCAAACGTTCCTCGGAACGTTCCTTTTGGAAACGCTCGGTGTTCCCATATAAGAACACGCGCAGTGGGAACAGTGCTTGTTCCCAAAAAGACCAATCAGCGTTCCCAATGGAACTTTCCGAGCGTTCCGACTTATGAGACGTTACCTAATACTGAAGTGCAATAGAACAACTTTGGTTTTCACGAACTACACGCAAACATGTTGCGGCTATACAATTCGGATTTTTTTTTTTTTTTTTTTTTTTACAACGATTATTAACATCTTCATATTAAAGGCTACATGCATATTTTACACGAATCAAACGCTTGCCGCTGCCTTTTACTGTGTATTGGGGTTTCAATCTTGAAAATAAATACCTGCACAAGGAACACGTTTACGTCTTGGAGTGACTGTTATTTTAGAAGCATTGATTTTTTTAGTAAGAGGCTCTGTGGCAGCAACATGTACGCTGTATCTCTTTGCCCTGACAATGCACTCTGGATGGCTTTTTGGAACTCTTAAAAGCTCCTATATTCTCTTTCCGGAAATAAACATCCTCGTAAACTTTCAGTTCTGGTATATTTGATCAAAGTGTTGGTTTTTATAATATGTAGCGCTGCATAGGCAATACTTATTCTGAACAATTCTTTTCTACCCAAATTCACGTGACCCTAGCCTTTAGGACTTTCATTGTCAAAATAATACGTGATAACTACTTATTCAGCCATACACAGTTATTGTTTTTGTTTCAAAAGCCATCGACATTAGTTTCGCCTGTGACTAGCTCGAAATGAAAGAAAAACTATCGCGTGATGTCCCTTTATATTTAAGCTTGACTTCGTTACTTCACTGCAACGCGTAGGGGTTGCTTTCAGATTTGGGGACCATCCGACGTAACTGACGCTCTTCAGAAATGAATCCGTTGTACGCGTTGATTTGTATCTTCGTGTTTGGTGCCGCATATCACCTTTCTTGTGGTAAGTCGAATAATACACAAAATATTTTGAATAGTAGTAACACAGTTTTCATATTGATTGTTAACTCCTATTGGATCTATAGTAATAAGTCAACTGTTATTCTAACGACAAAAGACTATAAATAAAGTCCACAAAAGGATCATCCATTTCTTAAATCCCTATGAACATTCACGGATGAGGGAAATTTTGTCTGATTTTATGATGATTTTATCGTATGTTTCCATAGAGACTATTTTGACAGCCGTCGAGGGAGAAGATGTGGAGCTGGAATGCAAAGCACTTGACTGGGCTGTGACTCCACCATGTAATGGTACAGTTTTCTCATTTGATTGGCTTGTAAATGAATCAGCCATTGTCACATGTACATATACAACGACCATTGCGGGGTATACGCCTGTACTTAACAAGACAAGTGGGGCTTTCACGATCCCGCATGTTCCTCAGTCCTTGAATGGCACAAAGTTCCACTGTCAAGTGTTATACGGAGGAGGGAACAACAACTCTGACATACAACTCATCGTGTTTAATGGTAAGCATTTCTAATATATTTTTCATGCTTATGGAAAAACATAATAAATCAGTGTTTACATTATTTTGTTTACATTAGTTCTTTTGGCCTGAATGTTTCAAATGTAACGGCTGATCGGCAAGCAATCTAGTAATTCTCTACAGGGAGTTATTCCCTGCAACAGGGTTAACGTTATTTTTACGGTTGATATAAATAAAATTGACGAAAAAAGGCTGAACAGAGGGAAGTGCTTTTATCAGGAGCACATTAATAATATTTAGAATGTTTGACAAGCGTCCCTGCCATCAATTTCCTTTTAAAATAAACGAACATAGCAGTGTTAGACACTTTTAACAGGTGCTACATGCATTCCCTCCATTGAATTGTGGAATATGAACAAAAGACAGATCGGAAAAAGGGATAAAGTTTGCCCCTAGCGTCAAATGCGGTCCATGTGCCCACCCTTCCCCGCATTTTCGAGTTAGCACTGCCGACTAGCTGGTTGGTCTCCCCGAATATCCAAAATTTAAACAAAGAGGATACTGCTTTTTCGAAATTAGAAGGAGGTAGAATCCATCCCATTTTTTTGTATGGCCGTGTGTCGGTTCAT
This sequence comes from Patiria pectinifera, assembly GCA_029964075.1. Classification (NCBI taxonomy): domain Eukaryota; kingdom Metazoa; phylum Echinodermata; class Asteroidea; order Valvatida; family Asterinidae; genus Patiria; species Patiria pectinifera. The sequence goes on along the minus strand of CM057150.1, from coordinate 22,792,215 downwards.
TTATCGTTAAAGCTTGCAAAACATAACTATTTCTCATTTATTTTTGATATTCCTATGTGCAGAAATCGGAATTACTGAGACGACGTCAATGTTCAACGGGATAATAGGAGGAGGTATCGCCTTGGAATGCTTCGTCAAACGTGTTCCATTCGGCTTTCCGAATATTACCTTCAAGTGGTTGCTTGGAAACAAACCCTTGCACGATGCGTGCACAGAAGAGGGCACCACTATGACAGGGAAGTATGACTATCACCATGACAATCACGGTTGCAACTTGACGATTAACGATCTCGAGTTAATTGACGAGGGGCGCTACAGATGCGAAGCTCAATATTCGGCTACGACGGTGTGGAAAAATTCAACCTTGACTATTAATGGTAAGTTCAAACTGGATCTAACTGTTTTAATTGAATCAACTGGTCTTTCAGGGATTTTTTTTTTTTTATTGGCAACCGTTATGTTGGATTACACATACACATTTTGTTTTGCATATAAGTATAACAAATACCATAAACAATGATCCCAAGCTAAAACATAAGAAGACAAGCAGTTCTAAAAAGGAGATTGCATTAAACATTACAGGGGTTTTTTTTCAGGATAAAACCCCCCAAAAACCTGTTTTTTCCAAGGTGTAGGCCTATGCTGTTGATATATTTGCGGTACGAAATCAACGTAGGCTGGTCCGCCACCCAAGCTGGCCAACACTGGCCGTTTATCTTAGCCGTTCATGGTGCTCCGTCCAATTTTGGTGGCAAGCCTCATTCCGATTACTGATTGTTTAAGTCGGTAATTGGATTCGACGTGTAGGCATTTTGGGACCGAGGATGTAGGAAACGTTCCCACCTGTGCAACAACCTGTTTAGGCCCAACAAACAAAACTATTTTAACATCCTCGCCTGCAATTCCTTTTGGGAGGATGCCTAGTTAAAAAAAAAAAAATTATAAACTTTAAACAGTGACATCATTTCCTGAGTCCAAGCGGCGGCCATTAAAAAAAAAAATAGCCGGCGGCCATCTTAACAAATAGCCCAGTCGGGCGGCCATTTTGGAGGGGAAAAAAAGCCTCCTCCTTCCTTTTTCAAGTTCAAAATAGCAGGACGCGAATTTTTCTTTGTGTACTTGATCTTATTAAGGGATATTTTTTTAAATAACTATTATTAAGGGAAGACCAAATCATAAGCTACCTAAAAAAAGAAAAATGTTCGATAGTTGTTACTGCAAAGTGGTCGAAAACGTCTTTGAATGAGTAATAAATAACTTCAAATGCGATTATCTCGGGATAAACATTTGTCCAATTTCGAGGTTTTTTCATTTCGTAAGCAAAGCGACGCATTGTGTGACGTCATCGGCAAATAGAATTAAAATGTGTTTAAAACTTAACGGTGTGCACGCGTGCCTCCAATAAACGTGCCTCCAATGTAAACGCGTGCAACAGATTTATGAGGGTACCCCTTCCCCGTTTCCGCTTTCTAAGCCACATCAGTCGTCTAAAAAGTCGATAGAGGCTTTCCATGGATTTCTATGAAAAATTAACTTTTTTTTCAACACACCAGTGGTCCTCGAAGGAGGCGTTAACTGGACGTCTGATCTGTGTGTTCCAAAATCTGACCGGTATCTCTGTTTCTTATGTAGCAAGAACATAGGAGGTATTTCTACGGAGTTGCATACTGGCCGTATCGTTGAATTTACCCGGCCGGGCGTTCTCAGAACAACTTCACTGTTCAGACGCTGTCACTTCACATGATGCATGGGCAAGACTGCTATCGTGGGTTAGGCAGGTCCCGGTCCTTTTCCAACCATGACAAACGAACATATAAAACAAGAAGACTCGAATGTTAAACTGAAGTACCCACTTTGGGGAGTGCTGATAAATGCTGATTTTCTACTAAAGTTCTCTCATAGCTATTGCTGTTCCTGTTGGTCTTGTCCTGATGCAAGTTGTAATTCTTCTCTGCAGTGCCACCCAAAGATGTGCACATCATCAACGCCACTACCGGCGAAGTTTATAGCGGAGACGTGAACGTCGGACCAGGCACCGACCAGAGCTTCACCTGCCTGGCCACAGACACCAAACCCCCGGCAGAAATCACCTGGACATTCGCTGGAAAGAACACAAGCGGAGAGACGAGGGTAGTTGGGACGAGATTGCATAACACCAGCAGCACGTTTACCATGCCGTCATTTCAGCCTGGTCAGCAGGGGAATCTAACGTGCACGGCAACTGGGGCGGGAGGGAAGGTGTCTACGGTTATTTTGTTGCTCGGCTACTATGGAAAAACAGGTATTTCTTTGTATTTCTCTCTGCCAATTCTTAGTGTTTTTGTCTTTGTTTTCCCTAGCCCATGTTGAACTATCTTTCAAAATTGCTTCATTGGTGGGAAATATCATATTTGATTGTAAGTTAATAGTATCAAGTATTCCATGGTATGACGTCATTCAAGAAAAAAATATTGAAGGGGGACGATGGGTTTAAAAGAACAATCGCTGTCAGTGAAAAAAATATATTTCTTTGTAACCGATACGATTACTGTCGTCCATCGTCGTTAATGAGGCTTTTGCTTCGAACGGGTGTTTTTTTTCGTCCTATCCAATCAAAAGCCGTGCAAAACAATACGGCCCTCCTACTAAGGCCCCAGCAAATTGTTGGCCAGATGACGGCCGGTCTTACATTAGGATTTAATTATTATGAATGACCAAGATCATAAAATTCATCATAAACTAATTTAGTCAGATCAACTAGCGAGGAAGCATTTTCTCTCTCGTGTAAATATGTGGTATTTGTTTATAACAACAATGTACTAGGGGTCTAGCCTAAATGTTCACTAGCAATGGTCATCTTTTATTTTTGAATTTCTATGCCTTGTATTAACGCCCGTTGGCGTCAGCGGAAAGTAGCTTAAACAGACGTTGTTGAATGGATGAAAAGTATCACTCATGTTTGGTGGAAGCCCTGAGTGGTCTAAACTGTAATTGTGTTCAATCTGATAACTTATCTGATATGCATAGGAATATATAGCTGCATTGTCCTGAATATATCAGGTTATGGTATATATGCGTTTGTCCGTCATTTGCTGGTGTCGATGTCCTGTGTAAAATGCTGGCAGCGACCCATGTCGGCTTTGCAGTTCTAGTTTTCATTTCAAAGCACACCAGAATCAGCGTCCACTTTATGTTACTTAGGCCAACACTAAAAACGCCGAGCTACTTCCGCACCGAACTATATAGAGACAAGAACCAAGATTTATATTATATCTTACAGTGTTTGTATTAATGAGAATCGACTCTAACTTCAGAAAATGTTAACCAGCCATTACTTGAAACAGTGTATTATTGAGACAATGTATTATCTCATTTCGTAACAAGCACCGACAGAATGTAATCCGGCGGACACAAAAAAAATGAAGGCCGATCGATAGGAGGGATTGGATTTTAGAAAGTAGGTGGTTAAAATCCTGTTTAAAATATACTTTGTGATGTTCTGCCGTAACTTGAACCATTGTTTCATAATAAGGGTAGAAACTAGGCTAACAAGTGTGTTCTGACAGATTTGCTAAAAGCCATTTGAGCACCCTGTTCACAAACTACGACAAACTAAACACACACTAGCAAGGTTTTATAAGGGAACTTACCAAATAGGATATACGTAGCCATAACTGGACTATCAATTTTAATTTTGCCTCAATTTAAGGTGTTAAAGTGATTTGATAACTATGGCAGGACTTTCAAAGGCATCTTTGCATTGTAACGATTATCCACTCTCAGACTATTAAACACGTTTTTGTCAATCCATTTTCAGACCCATCAAAACAGAGTCAGTTGACGTTGATTTTAATTGCGGTCGGTATCACGGTGGCACTCTTGCTGATTCTTGTTGCGGCCATCGTCTTCTGGAGACGCCGAAAGAGTAAGTTCACTGCCAACCCTGTTTACTGCAATCCCTACTTTTGATACTGCCATCATACCACCAAACCACTACGTTGACACTGCCGGCCAGTAGCTGCTGCTCTGTTGTTACTGACACCAATGTGGCAAGATTCTGGCAGAGGGCCCTCTTCTCTTTTGTGTTGGTCAATTTGTGTTCTCAGGATCCCAGGAATTATTTTGATATACTGTGTAGTGTGCATATAGGTGACAGGTGTCCCTCTGTCGCAAATTGCGCAGGGTATATACTGATAATACTGCTGATGTGCCGCTCTGCTGCTCTATATCTATTGTTGTGCCTCCATGTTGCCATTTTGCACCGTAGCTGCTGAAAACTGCTGCAATTATGTTGATGTTCAACTCTTTGCATAAACGTACAACAATAGAGAATTGTGTCCACAATCTGACACATTGACCTACGTATGAACCTAAAGTTTTATTTTATAGTGTATGAATCCACACATGACTTTTTTACAATGCTTTTTTCTGTCACTTAGCGACAAATACTGGGGACGCAACATATTAACATAACTTTTCAATGAAGAGTAATCAGAAACTCACATGTGCTTTTACACTACATGGTCGGTTAAAGATCAGTATGGGTACGGTGAGGTTCGATCCTAGATTAGGGCAAATATCCAGATCAGTTGCATTGAGTGTTTTGTGCCTGTAAGTTCAGCACATGAAGCAACGTTGAAATATTTTCTTGCAGTATGCTCATAAATAGTGAAACATTTATTCTAAATACTGAAACGTTTATTCGTCGAGATTAAAACTAGTATATAGAACAGTATTGTTGATTGTTGAGAATGCATATTTGCGTTTTGAATTCAATTGTTTTTTTGTTTTTTTTAAATTTATTTGCACCGGGAAACAAATTTATCCTGTATAGGCCTCATTGTGACCGCTTCAAAGATCGAATATGGAGGTGATTTTAGTTTGTACCGAGTTTCTTTTTATGTGGGTGAAAGTATAAATCGGAGAAAAAAACGAAAGTTCAAACCCCACTTTTGAAATGACTCCAGGTGAAAAATGACGGTAATATTAACAGAAACCAGTAGAGACTTCTGCTTTTGGTTTGATTGTATTTCTTTTTATTCCTATCTGCAAATAACATTCCAACATGTTTTTTTTTGCAAATTAGTACTGCGGTTCAGTTTCTTTTTGCGCTTACATGAGAGGTTTTTGCAAAATAATTTCAATGATCTTTATTTCGGAAGATATTATCCAACCTGTATGCACGTTCTGTTCCCACGTTTTATAGAAGCATTATCGCAGCACACTTTGAAACGTTCCGTTCTGGAATAAATCCAAATATCAGGTCTTACCGATGACACAATGTTGCAAACGACTTCTTCCTTAAAGCCGAAGGAAACAGTGAAATTAATGTGCCTGTATTTTCCCTAAGAACCATTTAGTCTTCACCAAACATCGATGATCTCTTGAAATCGGTTGCAAACCTCATTGTTGTGAGATAACTTCACTACAACTGCTTGAAAAGACTATAGCCCCCTGCAAAGGGCGGCCCTACAAAAAGATAGGTCTTGTGATTTTTTTTTTTAAATGTTCTCATGACGGTTGCTATATAGTTATATATTTCTGATGTATTAGCAGGGTAGCCCGTTCATTTATAATATGGTCTTCCACGGGGTCCTGGACATAACATTACAAAGAATATAAGTAACAAGACAAAAACTAGCAATTAAAACGTTTGAAAGTGTATACAAAATAACAAAACAGATGCGAAATCAGTTCAAAGACAAAGACAAAAAGTTCAGATTAATGTGGGGAAATGGTTATTTGGGGTGCATGTTGTGCTAAACTTTTGTTAATGCGCTAATACATGTGATAGGTCGTGCACCTGGGGCCCACTGGCAGGGGTCATGGGTCAAAGAGCGAGACGCGCTGACAAGTTGTTACAAATGTATACATTGGTGGGGGACCGGGTGTGGAAAAATGCGGGGGAGAAGATTTGGGAGTGTGAGTTGTGTTTTTGTCGGTGGTTGATGGAATAATATGAGGAGCAGTTCCCTCCAAGTTAAGAAAGATTTGAGCTGACTGGAGAACCCCTTGCCTAGTTTCTTCCTTCACCGGAGACTCATTGCCTTCGGGCAGGGCGCGAGCAGTTCCCGCCAAGTTAATAAAGATTTGAGCTGACTGGATAACCCCTTGCCTAGCTTCTTCCTTCACCGGAGATTATTGCCTTTGGGCAGGGCGAATATTAATTATATTACCGCTACAAAAGATAACACGGATGGGGTGTGCATGAAGTGAGTCACTCGGATGGTTTTAAGCGCAGCACAAGCCTTGACATCCACCACCACTGCCAGTGTAGGTGGGACTAGCTTGACGTTGCTGGACCTGATGCCGGGGGATACAGCCGAGTGAACGGACGGACGGTTCGGGACCTAGTAGAGTGTGCAGAGCTGATTGGAACGGCTCGAGGACGCCGAGAGGAACAACGGACGAACGGCGTGCGTAGCTGCAAGCTCGCTGTGCGGCTGGTGCAGCAGGGAACGGCTGGCTCTACTACCCGGAGCCTCGGAGGAGTGGCATCGGACGGTTCGGGACCAAGCAAAGGACGCCGTGGAGGAACAACGACCTTGAACTGTGCAAGGACAGTGACGTTTCGTCAACTTTCAGTTCTGAACTTGCAAGTGTACGATTGACACCGGTTGCCTTGTCTTGTGTGTTTACTTATGCAACCGATTTCTTGGTTAAATTTTGATACCTATAAAAGTTATAATAGTGTAGGCCTAGGAAGGTTAATATTACTATCGTATAAAGGAAAGGGGTTGTTAAGTTATATAGTGTCCTTGGTGTTCTGTTGGGAATAACAAAATTAACATGGCTACGGCTGAGGCAGACTTGGTCGCAAGGCTGGTGTCTGGGCTTACGGACGCTCTGCAGGGGGCCAAACCAAAAAAGTATCACCCAACGTCCTATCAAACTGTCAAAATTCAGTGGGAAACCTGTTTAAGTGGGTGATCTGGCAATAGACGATTAGTTAGATGAAGTTGATGCATATTTGCAGCAATGCAAAATCCCCGTTGAAGAACAGGCGAAAGTTGTGGTCAGCCATTTGTCGGGAACGGCCCGGCGGGAAGTTAAGTGTCACCCTGAGAGTGTCCGTAACGACATAAAGGCTATCAAGAAAGTACTGCGGCACAACTTTGGGGAAACACAAACAGTTCAAGGGCTTCAAAAGGCTCTATTCGAACGTCACCAGCAGAAGGAGTCGTCTATTATGGACTTCTCTAGGGCCCTAATTCGGTTACATGATAAAGTTCTAGAGGTTGCATTAGAAGAGGAAAAGGGGTCGCTACTTGCTTTAAGGGATCGAGTCCTCATTGGGCAATTTGTCTCTGCGGCGCTTAGAGCTGGAAAAACCAAATCAAAAATTCAGTGAAAAGCGCGATGCTGCTAGAGAACTTTTTCGCGATCTGGAAAAGGTACAGAAATCAAGGCGCAGTCATGTAAATCCGGTCCTAGCCGAACATGCCGGTAGTGCACTGGAAAACTGTCGAGGCATAGGCCATTGTGATCAAACGATTGGTAGTGTTAACACTGCAAGTGCAGAAATTAACGCTGTTGGTGGCACGGCACTACAGAATGTGCTTCAGCAGCAACAGGAGTTACTTAAATGCATGCAACAACAACAGGAACAATCGGAAAACAACAGGAGCAAATCACAACGTTGCTTCAGCGCGCACTAGACAGGGATAAATCGTAAAGTCGGCAGGAAAGCGCTGCTCAATTTGGGCCTGCACCAAAAGATCGGTCCCAGTTCCTGTACTTTTACTGTCGCCTGACTGTCGACAACGGATCGCGCGCAAACAAGCAAACGAATCTCAAGGGAATAAGGCACAACAAAACAATGGACAATCGCAGCCTACACATGAGGCAGCAGTAAACTAGCACTCTCCACAACCAAGACCGTTGTCGTTGATGGTTTAAATGGCGGTCAAGACAGAAGTGCAGGGTAAGGGGAGTCATGCAGAGTGTATGACACATGTGAGGTTACAGGGGGAAAGTGGTACACGTCCTTGTTGCAAATAATGGGATGAGAGCAGTAACAATACCTCTTCACAAAAAGTTGGCAACCGTAACCACGGTTGCACCCAAAGTAGATCTGGGGCTCGAGAAGAAATCTGATGGTTTACATGTTTCAGTCAATCGTGTATTGTCGAATTGCGCTGGCGAAACGGGTTGTAAAATCCCCGTCGGAGCACAGGATGGTGAAAGGGTTAAAACCCCTGAACGTGAAACTTATGTTTTTGGTGATGGTTCGCAATATACATTGCCATCCGGGCTGGATTTGAGTTCTAGTCTCTTGAGCAGAGAAGATAGAGACTGTGTTGTTCGGTTGATACAGAAACATGACTCCGTATTCTCCAAGCACCAGTTTGATATAGGGTCATGTGATAAGGTTCTGCATAAAATCCATACTACAGACGAAGTGCCTATAAGCCAGCCTTATAGGAGGATTCCTCCCCACTGTCTTGGGGAGGTGCGTGACATGATACAGAAGCTGCTAGACATGGGGATTGTCCGCAAAAGTAGCATAGTGTTGGTGCGTAAGAAGGACGGATCCTTCCGTCTATGCGTGGATTAAAGGAAACTGAATGCGCACACTGTGCGAGACTCCTTCCCGTTACCGCGGATAAAGAAGTCGCTGGAAGCTTTGCGAGGGGCTTGCTACTTCTCTTCCCTTGACTTAGCGCATGGATACCATCAGGTTTTGATGGATCCAAGCTCGGTAAGTAAGACAGCATTCAGGGTTCCATTTGGGCCTTTCGAATTTACTCGGATGCCTTTCGGCTTGGCCAATGCGTGAAGCACCTTCCAAAGGGTAATGGAAATGTGCGTTTGGGATTGGAACCTGACTCAGCTGTTAGTGTATTTGGATGACATACTGGTGTTTCCACTAACCTGAGGGATCATCTGTCTAGACTAGATGAGGTGCTTACGCGCATATCTGAATTTGGTCTAAAGATCAAAGCCAAAAGTGTCAGTTGTTTCAACCTCAGGTACGATACTTGGGCCACATTGTAAGCGCGAAGGGTGCGTCCGTAGATGATGAGAAAATCCAACGGATAAAAGAGTGGCCTGTTCCAAAAACAGCAGAGCATTTGCGTTCATTTTTGGGTCTTGCTGGCTACTATCGCCGCTTTGTTCCACAGTTCGCGAAAATAGCAGCGCCACTACAGACCATGTTTCCGACTATTTTAAGCACTGTAGGCAAGGGAAGAGCAATCCGGAAGGCCGCAGCATATTTGTGGAACGCGGAGACCCAGGCATCGTTTGATACTCTGAAACAAGCCTTGACGCGAGCACCAGTACTGGCTTACCCAGACTTTTCATCCCCATTCATCCTGGAGGTGGATGCATCACTCAGAGGGTTAGGGGCGTGCCTGGCACAAGGATGGGAGGACGGGGAGAAGCACTCAATAGCCTATGCTAGCAGGGGATTGCGGGAAGCGGAGGCCAAATATCCGGATTATAGCTCCTTCAAGTTGGAGTTATTAGCCTTGAAGTTGGCGGTTGTTGACAAATTTCGGGACCATGCCGTTCACTGTCCTAACGGATAACAATCCGTTAGCTCACATCAACACAGCCAAACTAGGTGCATGCGAGATGCAATGGGTGCCCAAATTGGCCTCATTTGACTTCGAAGTGAAATTCCGGTCTGGTCGGAGTAATCGCTGCGCCGATGCACTGAGCCACTACCCTGGGCACGTTTCCTCTGAGGTGGAGGGGGTGGTGCAGCAAGTTTCTCACACGAGTACTGTTACATTACGTGCTGAGATAAATAGGATCTGTCCTACGCGCCCAGCATCTAAAGTGCAGTCTGGTGGTGGGCCTCCTGGGTTGTTCCCCTCGTGGTCGGCGGAGCAGCCCGCATCATTGCAGAGGGAAGACACAGACCTGCGAATAGTGTGGGAGCGCTGGGAGCAAAATGCAGTTCCGGGCGAAGTCGCATCAGATGGTAAGCGCGGTACGCGAGATCTGAAGCTCTGGCAGTGGCCACGATTCGTGGTCCACGAAGGAGTGCTGCATAGAAAAGTCAAGGACCCACTGCACGGTGAAGCGTTTCAGATACTTTTGCCGCAAATTCTTCAAACGCAAGCGGTTGAGGGTTGTCACGATGGCTGGCGGCACCACGGAGTAGCCCGCACTTGCTCGCTGCTTAGGAGACGCGTGTACTGGCCGCGTTTGACAGCAACAGTGCGACGGCATATTGCTCACTGTCCGCGTTGCATAACTCAGCCTCAACCGAGAGCTCCAATGAGACATTTAATGGCTTTTCAGCCATTAAAGGTTCTGGCAATTAACTTTGATCAGATCCTCGGGCGCACAGATTCTGCATGGGATCAAGATTTTGTAAAGTCGCAGTCCAAACTGCTAGAACGCGCAGAGAATCTAGTTAGGGAGAGAACAGAGAATCGGGCCGCGCGTAACAAAGCCCTTCGTGATTTGAGAGGGAAAATATGCGAGTTGTTCAAGCCTGGCGCAAGAGTTCCGTTGAGAAAGCTAGACTTCAAGGGGAGGCACAAGTTGAAAAATGCATATCACGATAACACGTTCATTGTTACCTGGATGAATCCAGAGGGGGACGTATACCACATATGACCTTCACAGGGGAAAACCGAACGAACGGTGAATCGTAAACTCCTGAGATTGCATCCCTCTGAATTGCCAGATGGTAGTGCAACAAGTTGTTCCGAGTTAGATAATGATTTCACACCGGGATTAGATTTCGGACAGTGTGATGATGCAAAAGATGTGAGGGATGGCGCCGACGAAGTAGGGGGGCCACCCGCTCAGTCTATTAACGTAACGTTACCTCTCAGAAGGTCAAAGCGGAACACCAGGGTTGTACATGCCAATCCCTATCACTTGCCCCGTTCTTCAATTAAGTAATAGGTTTACCAACTGTTAAGGCTTTCCTGGTTGAAAAGAGACTCGGGGAATCCAGTTTTTACAGGAAAAAGCCGATTGAGTGATTGTTTAACTAGTTAAGTATTGCTTTTTTAGTACATCTACGTTATTACATTGTATATGCGACATGGCATTCGTCTTGTTTTGGCACAGCTTTGTGAGACGACTAGAAAACAGGAAGAGATTTGTACTTGGGATCGGGTTTCAGAATACCCCAGTGTTTGTCCACTGCTTCGGGGAGGGAGGTCTGTCCCTTTCCCGTATCGAATCGAAAGGTAATCTGTACTATGATCGCCTTTTGGAGATGAACCCAAAAGTGTTAATAATTGACCTTGGGACAAATGACCTTTGTTCCAGGGAGAGTTGTGCGAGCGTCGTGTATCAAAAGCTGTGTCGGTTTATTAAGGGGTTGGCAAGAAATGGTATCGAACCGGAAGCAATTGTTTTCTTGCCAATTTTACCTCGTACTGGTGGTCTACGCCCCAATCAGATTGACCTGGAAACGTTCAACAGTCGGGCTGAAGAATTAAACATGTTGATTGAAGGGGTACTTTTTTGGAGGATCGTTGGTGGTTCTGGAGCCACAGGGGGTTGAAGCACCTGCGATACAACTTAGATGGTGTTCACATGAATCAATACGGGGAACATCAATATAGGAGGACCTTTCGGCGACTTGTCGGATTTTTTCCAGGCTCGCTTATGGTGAAGACCTACGTGATTGCTGGTCTTGATTGAAAGAAGTTAAAGTTGTTGTTGTTTGACTATTAAAAAAAATAAGGGGTTGTTAATGGCATAGTATCATATCGTGTTTATTTCGGTTAACAACCACATTGCTATTGTGTAAAAGGGTTGATAATCATTTACACGGTTTAAAAAAAAAATAAGGCTATCAAAAAAGGGGAAGGGCTAAAGAAGTTATTTGGATGGTTGGTTAATCCCACTTGGATCGTTTGGGTTTAATTTTGGTGACCACAAATTCAGCCGGTATTGCAGAACAATGGGTTCGATCTCGAAGGGAAAGATCGATATAGTAGGGAGAATGTGGGGAAATGATTATTTGGGGTGCATGTTGTGCTAAACGTTTGTTAATTCCCGTGCGCTAATACATGTAAAGGTCGTGCACCTCGGGCCCACTGGCAGGGGTCGTGGGTCAAAGAGCGAGACGCGCTGACAAGTTGTTACAAATGTATACATTGGTGGGGGACTGGGTGTGAAAAAATGCGGGGGAGAAGATTTGGGAGTGTGAGTTGTATTTTTGTCGGTGGTTGATGGAATAAAATGAGGAGCAGTTCCCTTCCAAGTTAAGAAATATTTTAGCTGACTGGAGAACCCCTTGCCTAGATTCTCCCTTTACCGGAGATACGACTCATTGCCTTTGGGCATGGCGAAATATTAATTATATTACCGCTACATTAAGACAATAGATTGAGAATAAAATCCAGAATAAGTCTTACATGCGTATTAATAAACGAAAAACAAAAAAAATTAAATGGTAAAGACAGTAAAATTAGTACACTTATAGCAGCTGTCCTATACAAATATGCAGGATTTAGGCGGTGAACAAAAGCAACATATAATAATAACATCAAAGGTATGCCTCTGAAAGCTATATTTTATACCGATATTTTGCTAACATGATAAATCAAGTCTTCAAACTCCTTAAAAACGTTACGTGCTTGGAGGTAGATTTACGGCTGGCCTCACTCCGTTAACCTCAACAGAAATTATTCCCGATTAAGATAAAACAAAAATTTATTTCATTTTTGTCTGGCTTTTTTGTTTCAGTCAACAGGGCGGTGGAGACTGCTGTCCTCGCTGACCCCCAGGAGCTAAGAAACGTGCCATCTACCGGCAACCAACAACCAGCAGCCAATGTAAAAGTCATAAAAAACACTCCTTAAAGTTGTCAAAATAATAACACTGGTTCGATTTACTGAAATTTCAATATTTAGTGATTCCCATCCTGGATGTTGAGTTCGTGTGGTTGAATAGTCGAAAGACGTTTCATCAACACTTTCTCCATGCTTGTGATAGCCAATTGATTCTTTGCTCTGTAAAACCATATTAGAAATGGGATGGTTAAGCAAGTTGAAGTATTGACAAATAGGGGTGTCAATAATTATTACTTTTTTTCAATTGCGATTTTTCTAATATTTGCATGAAAACATTTTTTTCTACGTGCTGCATTTGTTTCAGGTGGTCCATACGTACGCAGACCGCATCACAAACACACCCCCATTGGAAGCCCTGCCCATCCGCATAGTACCTCCCACCCAATACGCAGACATCGACAACCTCCAGATAGCATCTCCTGTCGAGACCCCGCCCCTTTTCAGAGACGACGCTACCAGCCTGTGGGAGGAGGGGCAGAGTGTGGACGGTCTGGATGAAGAGGGCAGGATGGAATGGGCTCCGCCCCGCCCCCTCCGGGGTAACCCAATCCTTCCTCCGGTACGGGATTGGCAGATGTAGGTATATGTAACAATTGCATTAATTAAAGGGTGCGCTGTAATTGCCAAAAAGTGCGATTTCAAGATCACCAAGCGAGCAGCCCAATAAACATGATTTTCAGACTTGTTTAATGATCTGTGAACTGATAAATACATTGTTTACATTTAGTTTTTGGTAGGCGTAATCTGTAGATACATTTTTCTTCTTCAAATAACGTTCACTGTTTTCATTTAGTAGGCTTATTTTACAGTGTTTGTCTGTACATGTATAGTTATTTTGTTTTACATGAAGAATGAAACGTAGTGGTTTCTTCTACGTTAGTGTTGCATTTGGTTTTAGTCGAAGGACAACATACTCGGAAGTAAAGTCGAAAGGCTTTTTACGAATAATATCGACTAAAACGTTTTTAAAGTTATTTGTAATTTTATTCTGAATTTAAAGTTTACGGTCGGTAATTTATTTTATTTTGAAAATATCACAGACGTTTTAGAGGCATTCTGTCAATATTCAATGAACGTTCCAGTCTCACCCACACAAAATGTAATGAATCCATGACGTTTATTGACGATTCCATTTTAGCTTAGAAACTTGACTGTGAATAATGCTAAAATTTGCTTAATGTCTTAATCTAAAGTATAAACAGTTATGACCTAAAATTGATGATTGTTTGTTATTGTTATAACATACAACCTCACCAATATCGGTGTACTTACAGCAGTGCAGACCATGTAAGTAGCTTTTAGGATCCGAGTGGCGCCAATTAACGATGGGTGCGGCATTTAAAGCCACACAACCATAAACTTAAAAAGATTATGAAGGAAAAACATGCATGCACTTGAGACTAGGCTAAACCTGAACAAAATACGTTCTGTTTTATGAACGAAGAGTAATGTGCCCAAGTTGTTAAGAGAAGTATAAACTAGTCTTTTTATTACAAAGTTGGAAGTGAGTTACGTCTCAATAGGCAATAGTTTCACCCAACGAGGGCGCCGCTGTAATCACGCCATCTTCTTGGTACAAATACAAGCAAAATGTCGTTCATGGATGCAGTTTAGTTACTTAACTAAAATCGAACATTTTAACATTGTAAACATGTAAGTTTTAAATAGTAGCAAAATGCAAGCACGCGTCAATAGCTTTGGAAACACGTCTATTCATACATACAAAATTGCATCGTTACATCGCGCTCAATCGTTTAAGAGTACGGCTCAATTGGGGACTAAGATGTACGTTTAATAATCTCTCTGATTTTGCCATGTTTAGAACCATCGAACATTATCTCAACATTTTTTCATTATCCGTTGTGTCTAAAAAAATGAATGTGGCAAAATTATACATCATCTAGCCCCGTTGGACTTTAAATTAGGATTTGTTGGGTGTTATTTCACAATTCAAATCGCATTTAAATTTCAAATAATTGCCAAACAACATTGTGATTATCGACACATTATTGTTTTGGGTTCAAGGAAAACACACGATCTAAAGAGGCTTTCAATAAACGATTTAGCTATTGATGTTGAACAAAATAACCGATGCTTAAACAAATGCTATAAAAATTGTCTACATGCATAACGTACTTTGACCTGTAAATAGATTGGAAGAACTTCCCCTTGGAATATCTTACTAAACGTACATGTGAAATGACAGATCAATTTTTCCATACTCAAAAATTTGGCATGGTAAATTGGGCTGACATTGTTTATTATTGTATGATGTAAAAACGTTTCGAAATGTCAAAAGTAAATTATTCTGCAATTTCAGACAGCTTCCTTCAATGTAAATTAGTTAAAAGTGGGTTGAGGATTTATACATGTTTAACGCTGAAGAACTGTTATAGCTTGGTAATGTTTGTAATCTTACTATTTTTGTATGGGAATGGACAAGTCAATGTTTAAGGACACGCCTAGTGGTACGTTTCCTGGGTTAGACAGAGTTTGTCCTACAGAGATGGGCTGGGTGTGTACCCTAAAAATCCATGACAGTAAATGTGAATAAAACATTTAATTAACTCAGCTGGTGCCAGCCTCTTTGTCCTATTTTTTTCTCCTTAATGAAGTTGATCCCAAATTCATAACAAATAATCCCTCACAAAAATCTTCTTGAAAATCCAGAGAGTGAAAAGAGACCCTGGCCAAATCCCTGGACACTGTCGCACACTGCCCTCTCTCCCCGCGTACTTGTGAACCACAGCGATCTTCAACGCACCCATCGTCACGCAACGTCAAGGCAGCACCGAAGAGGGCAAAGAGTTCGAGCGCTTCCAAGTTGCGACTGGTGGCGACTATGCGTAGAAACCTGACACTTTTTCCCATGCCTGAAGGAGTGCTGCCAACCAGCCTATCTAACGGACTGGAAATGACATCGATCGTGACGGCCCGTTACGTCATTTCATAGAACGTTAGTTCGGCGGAGACCGTTCCGGTGTTTTCATCGAGTTTGACGACGGACCGAGGATCGCTCCATTGGCAAGCTTCAGAGGTTTGAACCGCCCTATATACAAGAGAGGAGAATTTTAATTGTAGCGCGATCTTATGCTTTCACGTGTGCGTTTGAGGGGCAGTTTTGTTTCATCTCAAGGGAGCACATTTTTAACCTCGAGAGTGGCACTTTTCGTCGATGTGTTCACGAAGTGACAAAAACCTCCAAAATCGACTGAAAAAAAAATCGATTTTGAGTTTTGCCTACCAATTTATTGCATTTGACAAAATGAAGAATTTGGCTAAGTTTCAAACCAAGATATTTGTTTACTTTTGTAATTATCGTCAACATACATTTGACAAAATGCCTTAAATCCATGTTTCTGTTTTCACGAGGTGACATAAACTTTACTCGTTAGCAGGGCCAGGGGAATAAAGCATTTCTCTACACACACGATAGGATGGGATTGGACGCGCACGCCGTGAACGAAGTCGATAAACTTTTTATTTTCTATGTCGATAAAGAACAGACGCGCGCGCTGCAGTGATTTTATGTTTCACGAAGTGACAAAGAGTGTGTACAACTTAATGGGACAAAAGAGTGAGACCTCTGTGTTTTGCACGAAGTGAAAAAAAACTGTTATTGATCTTTATTAATGAATTACAGCTTAATTAAGAGAGACTTCTAATAAACAACTTTGAATTAGCACAGAACAAAGCATACGTTACTTGACAATGCAAGAATTTCCGAAATCCATAACTAAAAATTAGTCGAAAGGGTGTTTTGAAAAAATGATTAACTTCAAAGGCGATTATCTCGGTATGACCTTTTTGCATGATATTGAGGTTTTTGTCACTTCGTGAAAACACCGACGTTTTGTTGGCCTTGGAAATCTGGGGGGGGGGGGAATAAAAGGCCTTTCTTCAGAGGGGTTGTAGACGCCCTCAATCGGTAAAGAAAAAATACCGCAATTAAAAAACACACATATACCTAATTGGAAATTGGATACAACAAAGACATATTTTTCCGTTCAGGGAGCATGAATCTTTTAAATGTAGAATTGCCGTCGAAGGCGAAACGTTTGCTCTATCAGTGACTTTCTTTTAACGTCACAGTTTTGTCGATTAATGTAAGTGATGATGTATAATCGTTGTCTTAAATGAAAATGTGAGGGCGCTATCAAATGCAACCAATAATTAAATACTCGTCATGCAGACGAATTGACGTTGGACGTTCCTATCCTGTTCTATCCAAAGTGCACCGTTTTCGGTATTAAGCACAACTCGACAAGGACTGAGAGCAGCTTTGTTGTAATTTATTTATTTACAGATCTGGGTAATATGTGAGTTCGTCTGGTATACTGCACACAAGCGAAAGAAAATTGATTAATGACATCAGACAATGCGACTTTAATGTTTTGATCGAGTCAAATTCCCGATGGTGTTTTTACTGTGTATTTCAACACCGAACACAAATAGCCTTATCATTGTTTATAAGGATTACTTTACGTCTTGAAGTGACTGGCATTTAGCAGCCTTTATATTTTTTTAGTGAAAGTGCCTTGTAGCAGCAACACGTGCATTGTATCATTAAACATATTTATATTGGAGTTAATGAAGTAAAATCACTTTTTTATGAAACCAGTTAGCAATCCCATATCAAACGTTGTTTCAAAAAATCGTCGAGTCGTGTGTCAGTTCCGACTTAGTGGAAGAGGTCAGTAGTTGTGATTTTTAGGTGTTTATATACATGTAATTGTTATTCCTATCTTATTCTATTTTAATTGCTCAAATTTTATCTGTAATGTTAGTCACTATTGTTGTTTTTGTCTGTTCAAGTGTTACTGTTTACATGTATGTAATGCTTTGCAATCTTGTGAATATTAATTATTGCTTTAAATCGAATATTTTTAGTCCTTTTACTTTTTCTTTGGTCATCATCTTTTTTCATAATAAAACCAAAATGAATGAATGAATGAATTGTGGCCGTCCCAAAAAAAATCTCCCCCAAGAAAAATGAACGATCTGCGTCCCGTGGCCCTTGCCTCGGCTCCTATGAAGTGTCTCTAAAGAAATTAAAAATGAAGAGATGATTGCAACAGATTAATTAGTCTGTGGTGACCACCCCGCGCGAACTCTGACCTTTGTCAGCATTTCGTCATACTTTGACCTGTCAGCACTTTCGCGTGTCGCTGGTACCTGTACATAATACGCGTTTCACATAGACTTTTCGTTGGTTCACAAACACGTGCGGAGGACGTGCCCCTTTTCGTTCTATCGTCTTAATAACGTCGCGTTCCTGTAAATTTGAAGTGCCAAGTTTTGCCAGTTTATCATCGTTATTCGTCAACAATTCCAAGTTTTATACTAGTTAGTTAATTCTCGTCGTCTTCGTCCGTCCGTCGGTAACCTTGTGAACGTTTGTAAATATATATTCGCGGGACTAGGATCGGTTTCGTCTCGCGGTAGTCGAGGCAATTTCTACCGCCAGCCACTTGACTTTAACGATCTCGCATTCCCCAAAAGTCCATGGATGACCTTATCCTCCATTGACGAAGTTTGTCTTCTTTTGCAAAACAAATAGTACCAATACAAACAGGTACACACATCGGAACAGAATTGGGTGAGTGACACTTGACTTTAACGATCTCGCATTCCCCAAAGTGGTGACCCTAAAACGTGTGATGGCTACCAAATCGGAGCCGCAAAACCCATCTTCTGGAGCATCACCAGTCAGTGCAGTAGCTTTGAAACTCCCACCGTACTGGCCCAACGACCCGGTGATATGGTTCGCACAAGTTGAGGCGCAGTTTCTCACCCGGGGCATCAAATCGGAGCTCACGAAATACTCTTACGTGATCGCATCTCTACAACCATCCATTGCGCAGGAAGTAAGGGACTTGTTAGTCAACCCACCGGCTGATAACCCATATTCCAAACTGAAGGAGGAGCTCATCAAACGCACTAGCGAGTCAGAGCGAAAGCGCCTCCAAAAACTGTTGACTACAGAAGAGCTTGGAGATAAAAAGCCCTCGCAGTTACTTCGCACCATGGAACAACTCCTCGGCAATAACACACTGGAACCTGCAATCCTGAAGCAGTTGTTCATGCAACGCCTGCCAACAAACATCCAACTGATCTTGGCCTCGACAAGCGACGTCGACATCGCACAACTCGCTAAGCTTGCGAACAAAATCGTTGAAGTTTCCCCGTAATCAGCTCAGGCCTGTGCTGCCGTTCCAGCACCAGCACTTGTTGCTGCAGTCAAGCCATCTGCTGCATCGGAAATACAGTTGCTTCAAGCTCAAGTCGAAAAGCTTACGGCCCAGATGGAGTTGTTGGTGCGCCAGAACCAGTATCAACACGGTCGGTCGAGGAGCCGCAGTCGCGACCAAAGCCAGCACAGACGCGATCGCAGTTCTTCCGCGTCGGGGGACAACCCTACTGATTCCTGCTGGTACCATTGGAAATACGGGGACAAAGCTCGTAACTGCAAGGAACCATGCAACTACACACGCAACCAGAGTTTCAACACGGCCCAGGGAAACCAGCAGGCCAGCGGATAGGGACGACTTCATCCACTGGCACACCCAATCAATGTCGCCTTTTCCATGTATATGACAAAATCACAGGCTCCAAGTTCCTCGTGGACACTGGTGCTGAGGTCAGCATCCTCCCTCCAACGCCACGAGACAAGCAGTGCTGCAGGAGTGATTTTGTGCTCGAGGCAGTCAACAAGACACGGATTCACACATACGGTGAGCGTTCAATGACAATTGATTTGGGTCTTAGGCGTACATGCAGGTGGATTTTTACAGTTGCTGATGTACCAGTCGCAATTTTGGGAGCAGATTTCCTTCGCCATTTTGGGTTATTGGTTGACATGAAGGACAGGAAACTCATAGATTCTACCACTAGTCTTAGCATTCAAGGCATTGCAACAAGTACCAATGTTCTCAGCCCTGTTTTTGCTGGCCCATCCCCGAACACTCAATACACAGCCATTTTGGGTCAGTTCCCTGCCATTGCCAAACCTTGCTTCAAGGATGCAACACCCAAACATGATGTCACCCATCACATCACTACTAAAGGCCCCCCTGTATCCGCCAGGCCACGACGCCTTGCTCCGGACAAATTGAAAATCGCCAAGGCGGAGTTCGACCACATGCTACAATTGGGCATAATCCGTCCCTCCAATAGTAGTTGGTCATCGCCATTGCATATGGTGCCGAAAGGAACACAGGATGATTGGAGACCATGCGGGGATTACCGCGCTCTGAACAATGCATCCGTCCCTGATCGCTATCCAATCCCACATGTACATGACATCACTTCGTCTTTGCATGGCCAGACTGTTTTCTCGAAGGTGGATTTAGTCCGAGCATACCATCAAATCCCCGTGGAGCCGAGTGACATTCCGAAGACGGCCATCACCACTCCATTTGGCATGTTCGAATTCTTGCGCATGCCTTTTGGACTGCGAAACGCAGCCCAGACGTTTCAGCATTTCATCGATAAAGTGTTACACGGGTTGGATTTCGTATACGCCTACATCGACGATTTACTCATCGCCAGCCATAGCGAAGAAGAGCACGAGTCGCATCTTCGGACGCTTTTCGAGCGGCTTGATCAGTACGGTGTTGTGGTGAATCCCGCCAAGTGCGAATTTGGTGTGCCATCACTACACTTCCTAGGCCACCAGATCGACCAGGACGGTATTCGGCCACTGGACACAAAGGTTGACGCGATCAAACGGTTCCCAGTCCCCAATTCAACCAAGAAATTGCGCGAATTTCTTGGACTGGTCAACTTCTATCGCCGCTTCATCCCCCACTGTGCTGCCTTGGCACGACCTCTGACCGACCTACTCGCTGGAAAACCCAAGAAGACAATCGAACTGACCAACACGGCAATCGATGCCTTCGAAGCAGTCAAGTCGGCTTTGATCAATGCAACTCGCTTGTCCCATCCTCGATCCGATGCTGAGTTAAGCCTGATGGTCGATGCCTCTGATTTCGCCGTTGGTGGAGTCCTGCAACAGCTGGAACATGACATCTGGCGTCCCATTGCTTTCTTCTCACGAAAGCTGCAACCTGCGGAGACCAAGTACAGCACGTTCGGCCGGGAGCTGTTAGCGGCTTACCTTGCCATCCGCCACTTCCGCCATGTTGTCGAAGGTCGCGCATTCTCCATCTTGACAGATCATAAGCCGCTGACACACGCACTCGCTGCAAGCTCGGATAGATACTCCCCCCGCGAGATCCGACAACTTGACTACGTGTCGCAGTACACAACTGACATCAGACATGTTCAGGGTAAACACAACGACGTCGCTGACGCGTTGTCACGCATTAGCCTGAACACATTCTCTGCCATGTCATCATCTACCATCGATTTCCAGGCCATGGCCGAGCATCAGCGCAATGATGAGGACTTACTCCAACACAAACAGCAGTCGGTTCTTCAGCTACAGGACATTCCGCTGGTTGCAAGCAAGAACACCCTAGCTTGTGACATGGCTACCGGCACCCCTCGACCCTTCGTCCCCAAGGTGATGCGAAGAGCAGTGTTCGACTCCTTGCATTCCCAGTCGCATCCTGGAATCAGAGCCACTCTCAAGCTAGTCAGCGCACGCTTTGTGTGGCCCAACATGAACCATGATGTTCGGTTGTGGGCTAAAACCTGCATCCGTTGTCAGAAATCCAAGGTGCACAAGCATACCATCACACCACTAGGAACCTTCATCACCCCTGATGCCCGTTTCGACCACGTGCATATTGACATTGTCGGCCCACTACCACCGTCCAACGGTCAGTCATACCTACTCACGTGCATTGACCGTTTCACAAGGTGGCCGGAAGCCATTCCGATCCCAGACATAACTGCAGAAACTGTCGCCAGAGCGTTTGTGAGCAATTGGGTAACAAGATATGGCACACCATCGACAATCACCACCGACCGCGGCCGACAATTCGAATCAGCCCTGTTCAACGCCTTGACGACATTACTTGGAAGTCGACGCATCCGCACTACTTCGTACCATCCTATCGCAAACGGACTAGTGGAGCGCTTCCACAGACAGTTGAAAGCTTCACTCAAAGCACAAGACGAGCCCAACAGGTGGACGGAAACACTCCCTCTTGTTCTGCTGGGCATCCGAACAGTCGTCAAACGGGACATTGGATGTTCGACAGCGGAACTCGTCTTTGGAACTACATTGCGCCTCCCTGGACAGTTTGTCGCACCCGTCAATGATGCTGGATTAGACCCAGGAGATTATGTTCATCGCCTCAAACGCGTCATGCGTCAGATAGCGCCAGCACCTACACGACCGCACACCCGCCCCACACAGCTTCACAAGGACTTGTTGTCTTGCACACACGTTTTCGTCCGATGTGATCATGTGCGCAAACCACTCGAACCTCCGTACAAGGTCCCATATCGTGTACTTGAGCGAGCAGACAAATACTATACACTGGACATCAACGGCAAGAGCGACACAGTGAGTTTGGATAGATTGAAAGTCGCGTATCTTGAGATGGATCCCTCAACCGCGTTGCCACAACCAACATCGCCAAAACTGCCAGTGCCAACTCCTCAAAACCCGCCGGTGGCACCTCCCCTGCCTGCTCCAGTTGATCAGGACAGTACCACGACCGAGCGAACAACACGCACCGGCCGTCGGGTTCACTGGCCCGCGCACCTCTCCCAGTTCGACTGTGGTTGAACGCTGTAAATATTGTATATATATGTGGTTTTTTTTCTTCGATCACTTCTTCCAGGAGCTCTCTGGAGGGGGCTGATGTGGTGACCACCCCGCGCGAACTCTGACCTTTGTCAGCATTTCGTCATACTTTGACCTGTCAGCACTTTCGCGTGTCGCTGGTACCTGTACATAATACGCGTTTCACATAGACTTTTCGTTGGTTCACAAACACGTGCGGAGGACGTGCCCCTTCTTCGTTCTATCGTCTTAATAACGTCGCGTTCCTGTAAATTTGGAGTGCCAAGTTTTGCCAGTTTATCATCGTTATTCGTCAACAATTCCAAGTTTTATACTAGTTAGTTAATTCTCGTCGTCTTCGTCCGTCCGTCGGTAACCTTGTGAACGTTTGTAAATATATATTCGCGGGACTAGGATCGGTTTCGTCTCGCGGTAGTCGAGGCAATTTCTACCGCCAGCCACTTGACTTTAACGATCTCGCATTCCCCAAAAGTCCATGGATGACCTTATCCTCCATTGACGAAGTTTGTCTTCTTTTGCAAAACAAATAGTACCAATACAAACAGGTACACAGCAAACATATATATATATATATATATATCCTACTAGCTTACAGATTTTATGGGTTTTTTTTATTGTTTAATTTTTTTTTATTGATGTATGTAGTTTGAATTTGTATAGTTTTTACATTAATGTTTGTTTTTATGTGTTAAAAAAAATACATCTAAAAAGGCCATGGAATTGCCCGCAATGGGGTAATAAAGCTTGTAGTGTTTTGTATTGTATTGTATTTCTTTGCCATGACATGCTCTCTGGTTGGCATTTGGAAAGAGCTTCCGTATTTGCTTTCCGGAAATATGTATCATCTTACACTTTCTATTCTGGCATATTTTACTAAGTTTTGGTTTTCATAGCTTATGTAGTACTAGATAGGCAAACATTACTCTGAAAACTTCATTTCTGCGAGGATTCACGTGACCCTGCATGACATGCACGGTCCAAATAATACATGATAACAACATAACCAGCGACATACAAGTACCAGTATTGTTTATGTTTTTGAAGCCATATGCGCAAGTTTCGTCGGTGACTATAGCTTGAAATGTAAGTGACGTCCCTAAATTGTTTGGCTTCACTTCTTTACTTCGTTGCAACGCGTTGTAGTTGCTTCACTGATTTGGGACTACCGGACAAATTGAAGCTCTTCAGAAATGAATCAGTTGTGCGGGTTGATTTTTGTCTGCATGTTTGGTACTGCATGCCACGTTTCATGTGGTAAGGAAAATAATGCCGACAACATTTAGAATATTAGTCAAAGACAAAAAGGTTTTGATCAGTATAAAAAAGGAAAATCATTGAGATTTTTAAAATCCCTTTGGATCAATTTAGTGTTAAGTCAACTGTTATTCCAACAATAAGCCAAAGATTCCGAAACAGGATACACCATTTCGTAAATTCGGATTAGCGTTCACCGATGATGGTAATTTTGTCTGATTTTAGAATGTTGTTTCTTATATGTTTGCATAGAGACGATTTTGACGGCCGTGAAGGGAGAGGATGTGGACCTGGAATGCAAATTACCGGAATTGGCTGAGACCCCACCTTGCAGTAGTGCAGGTATCCAATTCGAATGGCTTGCAGATAATGGAACCATTGTCGAATGTACAAACACCAGTGCAAACTACACAGACACCGCTGCAAACTACACACTTAACAAAACCAGTGGAGCTTTGACGATCCCGCATGTTTCAGGATCATTGAATGGCACACATTTTCACTGTCAAGTGTTACAAGGAAAAGGACCCCGCAAATATGCCGTAGAACTCATCGTGTTTAATGGTAAGTATTTCTATTATATGTTCATACTGATGGAGGAAAAAATGACATAGTAATGGATGATTAGCAAGCAATCTGAACCAGTCATTTCATACAACAGGGTTAATGTTATCCCTACCGGGGTTCTTGGAATCTATAGAAAAGTGCTGTAGAGATGGAAATGTCATTATAAAGAGCACATGTATCATTTGGAATGTTTAACTGAAGGGATCATATATCGTCGTGTCACAGTGCAAATAACGTCGTAACTCAGTTTTGAGTCGTTTTGAGAAAAATCCATATGTTTGCAGCGGTGCGCTGAATTTGTGTGTTTCATTTAATCTGGAGATAAGGTTACCTAAAAATATAGTGGTTTTCACTCATGATTGTTAATAATGCATTTTTTTTGTCAAAACGTCGTAAATCGCCGAGATACGACATTGCTTTAAAAAAAAACATTTAAGCCTCCCTATTTTAGTACGTAGGGCTTAAATCGATAAAAATCACGAAATATCTTTACTCTTATGGGGTGCCGTATGTCAATTTAATATTTATGAGCGCATTTTGGACATGTTTTTACCATGGTTAATAACAATTACATGTAAACTATAAAATAAAAAAAAGTGTTGCCAAAATTCTATATTTTGGTTTACATACCAGTTAAGTAATGTTTTGTGCACTTTTAATATCGTTTTTAGATGATGAGTTACCCCTACTCATATAATTTGTTTTATATTCAGGGTTGCCATTGTTTATAAACCATAAATCGATGCACAACTCCATTGTCTCAAACCATTATAATACACGTCAAAAACATCATGGCAAACTGTAATTATGATGAATTGTTTATATTTATGGTTTATAAACCATGAACATGCAATCCTGATTTATAAGTCAATGTTTATAAACCATGGAAATTCAATCACGGTCAATGCACATCACTATAGTACATCGGGAAATTATGCATGGCACCATTGAGCATGGCAGGTCTGCCGCCCAGACAGCAGGACCACTAAACTCTAGATGCATTTTCTGTAATGCTTCTGACTCTCTTGCTTCAACAAAAGTGGGTGATTGAGTTGATTTTGATATACTTGATTACCCTCTTAGAAGCCCTGGGAAAGATGGAAGTGTAAGGTTAAGTGGGATTTTCTTTGAAATGGTCTTTTGAAATTTTGGTTTGATGTAAAACGTATTTTTTCTTGCGGGATTTTAACTTCGACCGTCATTCTTTTAGAAGTCAGTTTCAAATATTCTGAACATTATAATACCGAACAATTAGTCAACAACAATTACCGGTGTTAATGTTCCGTCCTGAGTAGTCAGATTTCAAGGAATTATGATGAAGACGATCATTACTTAAGGACAAAATGGCACACCTAAGTAAATTATATTATTACAGGGGTAATCTTTCTGAAAATGTATTTAATTTATGTTAAAATCCCGCTTCTTTATTCCTTTGTCCTATAAGTTGATGGAAACAAACATAAAATGCAACAATATTTTGAATCATATAGAGATACATGTATTACTTTTTAATATAAAAAACCTTGTAAATGCATGTTCACCGAACAAACAAGAAAGGGCAGGATGCGCATTTTATTTTCCCAAACTACATTTGCATAAATGGTTGTTTAGAGCCCTCTACGATTCTTTTATGATACGTTCGCAGGTATATCATTTTTCCCCACGTTATGGCGAGCAGTGCGATAGGGCCCTGTCACACTTCTGCGTATCCTAATTCCTAATGAGTTGCGCATTGACATTGTATTCATACGCAGTCGTACGCACAATACGCACCTCTTATGCATCTCTATCGTTTTTGTGTAAGTTTTATGTACGCAGGCATACGCATGGTACGGCCCAGTACGCTGGACAGTTTTGGGCATGCACAAAACTACACTGCGTACGCTGTAACGCAGGTCATAAGTTATAAATACGCAGCGCATCGGTCCCGCATCGGTCGAGCGCGGTACGAGTACGCTATGTGTTCAGGGGGGATAGTGCCCTGTCACACTTCTGCGTATCCTAACTCCTTATGCGTTGCGCATTGACATTTTTTTTATTACGCAGTCGTACGCACAATACACACCTCATATGCATCTCTATTGTTTTGTGTAAGTTTTATGTACGCAGGCATTTGCATGGTACGGCCCAGTACGCTGGATAGTTTTGGGCATGCACAATAATACGCTGCGTACGCTGTTACGCAGGTCATAAGTTATAAATACGCAGCGCATCTGTCCCGCATCGGTCACGTACGTCAGTGAAATATGACACCAGTGTCAACTTGGTCTGAGCGTGCGCACATAAATTATGATAATAGCCAACCGAAATCGGGAGAACGCTGTACGCACGCGTTTGTGACGTCACTATGCAAAAACGCGCACGAACTTTCCGCGCGTTCGAAAAGAACCTCAAAGTTCTGCTTTATCATTCCAAAAATGTTTTTTTTCCAGCAAATTTGCCTTGGCTAATCTAGTGGTCCATTAATTATTGTAATTTTTTCCATTTTATGAGAACTGAACTAATATTTTTTGCACTCAATCAGAAGTTGATCTCGTCCGCGTATTTCACGCTTTTGATGAGAAGCTTGCGTGTAATTTTATAGGGAACTTACCTGCGTGCCAAAGCGTAGGCAGATTCACGAGTGTTTACACAGTTCCGTGAATTTTTTTTTTTTGTTGCAGCTGGAAGACTATTAAATTACAAGATAATCCATTATTTATGAAAAGTGGCAATGGTATTGAGTAGACCTATTCATCGTTTAAATTATTAGAATTATTTCATTGAATTTTCTCTTTCCATCCCTTTCCTTTTGAAAGCCCAAGTTTTAATTTCAGTTTTAAACACAGACCAGTTCGAGTGTTTTGCTTTTGTTTTTTCAATAAAATAATTTGTAAAGAAAAACACTTTTATTCGACAATCACTAGAATGAAAAATTAAATCCTTGCTGCAAAGCAATCCTAATTTCGAATCCAATATAACAGCCGATGTTACTAGACCCAAGCATTTTTGTCTTATAACCATACTGCATTTTATGTTCACTACATGTATTCTGCAATATCAATTTAATCAGGAGATATTTTGTTGAAATAAACAATTAAAGTCTCTAGTTTTGCATTGGCTTGATGATACATGTACTTGGTTGTCAGCAGAAGCCATGTAATTCTATTTTGATTTCTTCTGAGTACATTTGTTAATGGTTACATTTCTGTTTAATGCATGTCTAGTCTCCATTATTAAAATAATTAAAAATCTTTAAAGTATATAAAATAAAAAGATTTTTAAGTTCAAGTCTGGCCATAGTTTTGTTCTTCACAAAGTTTTTCATCATGTCTCATATTGGAGATTCCAAGGTCTGCATCGTCATCAGAAGGAACGACAATCGAAACACCTCCATTTACAGCTGCAAAAAAAATGGAAAAGGAAATGAAGCAAGATTAAAATAATGCAAAACACAACATTTAATTGTCTAAAAAATATATGACACAAAAATACATTGGAAGAATGAATAGCCAAGTCATAATCACAAAATTTAATTTGAAATTGAACCAGTTTTCATATTTTCTGCGCATAACCAAATCCCTGTTTACCCGCATATTACACCCAAAACTCGACTCCAAAGCGGTGCCTCGAACAAGCGATGTGTGTGGTGGGGTTTCGAGCTCGAACTCCCGGCACGGCTGGCTGGCGACGACCGCGTGATGCCACCGAATGGTGTCAGATTTCTTCCCACGAGCATGACGAGTGCGGGCATGCAATGCCTGCCATGTCCTTTATAACGCAGTGTGAATGGAGATCGGAGGTTTCTTGACTTTGACGAGACATAAGCAGTACAGAATCTTCGTTTTTGCTGCAAGATTCAGCATTTTGGAACTCGTTTAGCAGCTTCCCAGTGTGCATTTCTTGATGTTCAACGCGTGTCACATACGTTTTCAAGTCAAAATGTCGCAAAAAATGTGATATTCAAGGACGAAAATTCACGAAAAAAAAATATATTAGCTCGGTTCCCACTTAGAAAACAATGAAGATTACACCCTCGTTCACTACTTTTCATGCAATTTTTTGATGAGATATCAGGAAAATAGTTAAATTTTCATGCAAAATCATCCCAAAATTCAAACTTGGATAAAATTGGTTTACAAAATGATATTTTCATAATTTAAAAAGTATTTATCATTTTGATGAAGCCTCCTTACCAACCGGGGTGCTTAGAAACCGTCAGAGGCGATGTCATCGCTAATATGGGGTGGTTTAATTGGTGAGGTTTCGCGCTGATAAATAAATGAATATTCATGAACCGATAATTAGGAGCGCACACGCGCGCTTACGCCCGCCATTTTTAAAACAATACGCGCACGCGCAAACCGTTTTGCGCGGAATGAGACATGTGCGGTCGAGCGTGACGTACAAGTACGCTATGTGTTCATGGGGCATAAGCCGTTCATACGCGGTAATATGCTGACCTCCTGAATTGGACGTATACGTAGCGTACTTGCAGCGCAGATACAACCCACGCTGAACGAACTCATATCGAATGCCGACGTATTGCACGAAATAGTACCGCTCCTCCTGCGAGCGGGCAGCGCATTGTACCTATTCGCAACTTATGAGAAACGCACAGATAGCGAACTTGCGCACTGCATACGCAACTCATACGCAGTGGATGCGCTGAATTCGTTACTTGTTCGCTAGATGTGCGTCGCATATAAGTCAAAGTAATCAAAAAATGTCGACGTTTTTCATCGAACGACTGCGTATTAAAAAAAATTGATAAGGAACTCATAAGGAATTGGGATACGCAAAAGTGTGACAGGGGCTTTAAGCCGTTCATACGCGGTAATACGCTGACCTCATATATAGGACATATACATAGCGTACTTGCAGCGCAGATACAACGCTCACTGAACGAACTTATATCGAATGCCAACGTATTGCACGAATTAGTACCGCTCGTCCTGCGAGCGGGCAGCGCATTTTACTTATTCGTAACTTATGAGAAACGCACAGATAGCGAACTTGCGCACTGCATACGCAACTCATACGCAGTGAATGCGCTGAATTCGTTACTTGTTCACTAGATGTGCGTCGCACATAAGTCAAAGTAATAAAAAAATGTCGACGTTTTTGATCGTACACGGCTGCGTATTGAAAATTTTTGATAAGGAACTCATAAGGAATTGGGATACGCAAAGGTGTGACAGGGGCCGGCTATAGCTCAGTCGATACAGGATTGTGATTTTGCACAGCGAGGTTGCAGGTCCGAATCACCGCTTTGTACACGATTTGTTTTTCTTTTCTAACCCAAAGATTTGCAGGATTTTTTGAAAGGGAAATAGAGTCCGAATTTCATAACGTTCGAATTCATTTTTTTTGTTCTCTAATTTTATAATTTCTTCTCATAATTTCTCCCATTTCTTCTCAAGTAAAGTCCAAAACGCCATAACGTAAACAGCATATGCGGATGTCGTTTGAGAGAAAAGAAATCGCGGGGGGTGGATGTCAAAGGAATCATAACCATTATCCGATAATCCCTTGACAATAATCACAGACTAGATGGCTGCATTATCTTTTATTCACTGTTCCAGCAGTTTTCGTCCCTTGACAAAGTGACGCCAGACGAGCGAGTCTGTCTTTTGTATGTCGTTCTGGCTGTCCTGGTCTATTCCCAATAAATAGTTGAGCACTTCTTAATGAGCTCTGGACTCCTAGCATGACCTTTTGCATGAAATCCAGACCATTATTATTGATCAGAGATTGGAAAACCGCACAAAACCGTCAGGTACCCGGAGGTAGGATAAATAAGTCTACCTAAAAGAACATGAATTTCAATTACTTTTGAGCAACTACGACCGTATGGCACTCTTCATTCAGGGTGAGTCAAAAATGTTGAACCCAAACCCCAATCATGATTTCATATTTTTAAAAAATGTGTAGCACCAGAAATAATAATGATTGGAAAGCCAATTTCATAAGCTACTTTTAGATGAAAAAATTACTCAAATTGCTCAATCAGTTCAAAGAATATCGCCATGTAACCACAATGACCGAAAAACCTGTCTCATCCAAAATCTCAGTGTAAACGTTAACAATATGCAAGAAAGTCCTTTTGAAGGCATAATTTTTTTAAAGGAGATGTTATAAATCATAATGTTTGCCCAACCAGGGTTGTTAATGAAGATTATGTGTACTACAGGTGGTGACAGTTGTTGAAACATATCGTCACCGACACCACGAAGTAACACTCTTTTTCCTTTTTAAACGGGGCCGTATCATAAGTCCGACGCCTCATAGGTCCGATGCCTCATAAGTCTGAAATTTAGGACTTATGAGGCGTCGGCCTTATGAGGCATAAAATTTATTTATTTCGTCTCATAGGTCCGACGCCTCGTGAGTCCAACGCCTCATAAGTCCGACGTCAGAAAAACGAAGCGTTTAGTTTGTCGGACTGACGAGGCGTCTGAGCTATGAGGCGTCGGACCTATGGGGCGTCGGACTTATGGGCCTTTATTTGGTTGGGGGATGCGAATTTGTTGGACTTATGAGGCGTCGGACCTATGAGGCGTCGGACGTATAAACGTTTTAAACGTTATTCATTAAGGCCTACCATTGCACGAAGTTTCAAAGCTTTCTGAGCTAATTATCAATGGCAACTTTTGCGCAAAAGTGACAATTTTCGTTTTCGCGAAGTAACACTGAAGTTCCATTCACCATTGCAATGCATGGCGCGCACTCTGCTCAATGCATGAGCAAAAACGTTTTCACGAAGTAACACTCTCCTTGTATGAGCGCGTCCGCACTGACCTGAAGTTGCACTTTCCTCGTGTTAAAAACAGCAGATTTAATAGGTTCAATTTATCAAGTGTCCACAACGAGAAACCACAAAGACGCAAAGTGTTGTTTTAAAAGGCGTTCAAATTCTGATGCCGTTTTCGCCGATTGCTAGTTCTTACTGATATACATGGGTGTTACTTTGTGGTGTTGCTGACGATATATTCTGTGACATTTTCTTTGCTGTTCCAAACAGTCAAAACACACAATATATATTATTATTTTTTATGTTTGACTGGACGAGACAGATTTTAGGATCATTGCGTTGAAATGGTCATATTCTTTGGTCGGATTGAGCAATTTCAGTATTTTTTTCATCCAAAAGTAGCTTATGAAATTGGCTTTCATGTCATTATTATTTTTGTTGGTGCTACATTTTTTTAAGATGAAATATATTTTGGGGGGTTTGGGTTCTGCTTTTTTTGACTCACAGTGTATAATCGATGCGAGACACGACGTTTTTGCTTGCACGTTCATGCTCGTAGTCAATATACGATCTTATGACTTTAAATCCATTACGTCATAGATTCAGAACTAGCCCCCTGACTTACATGACTGAGTTGTTTAACAAGAAATAGTGCAATTACAGCCCCACCGTCGTCAATCGTTAATCAATTTGTCTGTTGTACTGTATTTTTATATAACCAAATGTTTTATCTTCAATTTAAAAACTCTTATTATCCAATGTAAATGTAATATCCAGTTTTGGGGGTTTTTTTAAATAAATGTTTGTGTTAGCTGTCTTTTTGATTGAACACTGTAAAAGTCATGTAATTCAGCATTTTGCTGCAATATAATTTTTATGAAATAAACCAATTATAATAATAATGACGCACTTTCTTGTAATAATCTATGGGCAAAGAACAAAAAAGAGTACACAAAAAGCAGAATGTTGACAAATACGGCAGTTACGACATTTAACGCTGACACGACGATATTATGTTTCACAGAAGAAGGACGGGGGAGATCCCACTCCCGACTGGTTTCTTTAATTGAACCACAATAGAAGTCAATGCATTTATTTAAAAGGGTGCCCACTCATGTCCATTCCCTGCATTGAATTGTGGATATGAGTAAAAGGAGAGATTGGAAAGGGGGAGGACTCTCTATAGCTTTAAGCGTGGTCCAGCTAACCGGCCTCTCCGCCCTTTTTAAATTTGCAACTGCCGACTGACCGGTTGGTCCCCAAAACAATGTTTTTAAAAAAATATACAAAGCTTTTGATGGTCGCTCTAATGTGAAGATTCCCCATTAGCATATTTGTGTTCCTCCATGCAGGAACAGCAATTACTGAAACGACTTCCATGTTGAACGGGACAGTAGGAGGTTGTATCGCTTTGGAATGTTTCGTCAAAAGAGTTCCATTGGGCTTTCCGCATATTACTTTCAATTGGTTGCTTGGCAACAAACCACCGCTCGATGCGTGCACAAATGAGGACAGCGCCAAGGCAGGGAAGTATAACTATCACCATGACAACCATGGTTGCAATTTGACGATTACCGACCTTGAGTTAACTGATGAGGGGCTTTACAGATGTGAAGCTCAGTATTCGGCTACGACGGTGTGGAAACATACATCATTGACAGTTAATGGTAAGTCGAAACTGGATACAGCTGTTTTAATTAAAACATAGTATTCCCATTGTGTAGTTGCTGGTGATGGGCTTGCGATCCAAATCTAGGTTGGATGGTCCAGCAGCCTCGATAAATGACATTACTTAGGTGACACGATGTTCCATAAAATGTTTGTGTGCGCGCGCTGATTTGACCTATAAGTTGTTTAAAACTGTTTTGGTGCACATGCCGAAATTCACGCGTGCCACAGAACTGCGAGGGTGACGATTCCCCATTAAAACTTTCAAAGTCTGGTCGACGCATAGGTCGACCAAAGAAAATCAGTAGTTGGCTTTCTATGGATTGTCATGAAAAAAAAACTAGTTTTACTTAACAGAGAAGTAGTTTCAAAGAAATTGTTCACTGGACGTCTAATCAGTATGTTTCGAAATCTGACCATTATCCATGTTTCTCATTCAATGTAGCAAGATGATGTTGTTTATACTTTACGGAGCATACTGTTCTCAGAACCAATTCACTGTCCAGACGCAGTCATGTATGCGCAAGACTATTGTGGGTTGCCCTTTTGCGACCTTGACTAAAAACATGGATACCATAATTCAGAAGACTTGATCGATAAATTGAAGAGCCTATTTGGCAGAGTTGCTGAATGCTGTATTTCTACTGAAGTTCTTTAATAACTATTACCGTTCCTGTTGGTCTTGTCCTGATGCAAGTTGTAATGCTTTTCCCGCAGTGCCACCCAAAGATGTGTACATCACCAACGCCACCACCGGCGAAGTTTATAGCGGAGACGTTCTCATCAGGCCGGACACCAACCAGAGCTTCACCTGCCTGGCCACAGACACCAAACCCCCGGCAGAAATCACCTGGACATTCGCTGGAAAGAACACAAGCGGAGAGACGAGGGTAGTTGGGACGAGATTGCACAACACCAGCAGCACGTTCACCGTGCCGTCGTTTCAGCCTGGTCAGCGGGGGAATCTAACGTGCACGGCAACTGGGGCGGGAGGGAAGGTGGTTACGAATATTCGGTTGCTCGGTCACTATGAAAAAACAGGTATTTTTGTTGTATTTCTGTCTGTTCTTCGCATTTTTGTATCGTTTTCTCAAATTCATTGAATAACCGGTAAAACACCATTGCCGGCGACTACGAAAACAGCTTATAAGGTTGCACTTTATATAAGTCGCACGTGTTCACAAGAGCCTTAGTGGGGTTTTTTTTGAGGGGGTGGTGTGGGGGGGGGGGGGTCTGGGCAACATTGTGTTATGTTTATATTTCGTTGCAAATGGACACAATGCGATTAAACAACTTTCAAAACATAACTGTAGTTGTTAAGAAAGATCCTACTTGATTGCCAATAACAATATCAAACATTGTGTGAATCATAGCGCCTGGTATGCTGTTGCTTTCAAGAAAATATTACTGGTATATAGTAACGGACCGAAAAAATCTTTCAACTGTTACATATCTTGCAAGTAAGCAGCTATACATTTCTTGCATATCTTCGTACTCACGTACATGTCGGGCTATTTTATTTTAGATTTATATATAATATTTGTACTTTTTAATGCGTTGTTCACCTAGTGGTGACACTGATTATCTTTTGGGGTTTTTCTGAGTGTATGCGTTCTGACAGTTTTGTTGCTAGCTCCATTTCTTTCCTGAGAAGACAAACAACTGACAGTGTTTTTTTTTAAAAGGCCTTCACATTGTTTGTAGAATTAAAAATAAAAGGTTTTAAGAATGATCAGATTTTTAAAACAAATATTAAGGGTTTTTTTCAGTATGAATTGCAATACTGTATTGTCACCTGCAACCTGAAAACTAGTTATCAGAAATACGTTTTCTCAGCAATGTAAAGTATGTGATATTCTTTGACATTTTAACTCGAATCTGATTGACGTATTAAAGATGGAAGGGGGGAGTTTGAAACTACAGGGCCATCCCAAAACGACAACGGAGATTCCGGATCAACAATTAACACACCGAGTGAGTTTATGTTTTAATTTGCGCCTTACACTTTTCACGCATATTAAAACGGCTAATGTTATCAACTAAGGATAAACGCGGAAATTGGGTGTAAAATGTAAGGACTCTGATTGACCAAACAAAATATGAGCTTCTAAGCCCGCGGCACACGAGAGGAATGTGCTGAGCAAAATGTCATTCGAGGCCGTTTGCTCATTAGCACGTAACTCAAAAAAATAGAACCGTGTTCAGTGAGCTGGGTTTGCTGAGTTTTCTGCCTGGCGAGGCTGAGGCAAAAATCTCACCGTGAACTAGAATTATTAGCTAGCCAAGGAAAGCACATTATTCTTGTGTGTCGGTCGCGTGATTAAACATATTGGGACAATCGCAACTAAGAGGATTTGCACAGACTTGTATGACTCGTGACTCGGACTCGAGTCCGACTCGAGTCACATTTTCAATGACTCGGACTCGGACTCGAGTCACTTTGACTTAAAACTCGGACTCGGGGCTACGGACTTGGACTCGAACTGATGACATGTGACCCGACGGAAGTTACCGTACTGCACACACGCACATACGTTCAAGTCGATCTTTTTCTTTACTGTGCAATACATGTACAGGGCGCTCGATGCGGTGCGTGCGTGGCGTGGCCGGTTACTGATATATTGATTAAAGAAATCAATGTACCGAAACTTGTACCCCGCCGTCCGCACGTAATACTGCATTGTTGCAAGATTGATAGGGTAAGGTACCAGACTTCTCTTGTCAGACGTGCTGTCTTTCACACGTGTATTGTTGTCGCATCGCGATAACGCGAGGTGACTCGGACTTGATCTTCGTGACTCGGACTCGACCTTGAGGACTCGGACTTGGACTCGATGTTTCGTGACTCGAATACAAGTCTGGATTTGCACAAACAAATGTCACGTGTTCAGAGTACGCAATTACATAATATTGGCTAGTTACTCTTTTTAGCTCGGCATGAAGATCAGCTTGACTGCACACGTTGAGGTTTTCGCCTCGCGAGGCAACAGAAGGTAGCTCTCGATCGTGAGCGGCGGGCTTTTAGGAGAAGAGTATCAGCCTGACTGGCAATTTTTTTTGTAAATGTTTGTATATACCTTTTGCTCTATCGAACCTCGTTTGTCAGTATTTATCTTCTTTGTTACTTCATTGTTACTGCAACAGTTGATATGTGGTTGACATCTGCTCAAAATAATGACATCGTTGTTAATAGGCAAACAGCAAAAAGCAATACCGTTGGGATTAAGAGTCACTAAAGAAATGTGGTTTAATGAACGTGCATATACATGTATGTTATTTTTGTTATGTTTATAAATTGGTTATTTATAGAGAGTGTATAGGCCAACATGTGTAATTTTATATGAACGTTTTAGTTGTTCTTACTTTGTATTTGTTTCGTGCCACGTCGACGTCAAACCAGTCCAAACGTCGATTTCAAAACAGTGTTTTCTGATATCGTAAGCACAGAGATATGAACTTCAATACGAAGTAGTTTCTTTTTCAGTAAGCTTCAAGAGAAAACCGGCAGTTTAGGTATATTGATTATTATAGGATGACTACTTTTGGTTATACTCATGAGATTTTGTTAATTTTGAATCCCATTTTATATTCAAACAAAGACAATGCTTTTAGTTAACCAATATCGGGCTGCCATTGTGTACCAGTACATTGTTGACTTTTGTTCTCTCAGATTTGTTGTGGCTATCTTGTAAAGCAGATTGTCCGACAAAAATCGCGACAAACTAAACTTACAGATTTTTGCAAATGAACGTGGTTAAAAATGATTTGAAAAATGGTGATAAATAGGATATCCTATTTAAACTGTCATCCTTTTGATTGGTTTTTGACAACAGTTGTCCTGGGGTGTATTGAATAATAAACAACTAAGTGATTTGACAACTATCGGGATTGCTTAATCGCAGGTTTACATCGCAGTGAGTATCATTTAATTGACTCTGTGTACATTGAAACGATAATCATTTATCTTATCTTATTATTTTTTTCAATTCATTTTTAGAGCCCTCGATGGAGAGTCAGTCGACTTTGATTTTCGTTGCGGTCGGTATTGCAGCTGCCTTTCTGCTGGTTCTTGTTGCGGCGATCGTCTTCTGGAATCGCCAAAAGAGTAAGTTTATTGTAAACCAGGTTTATCGTAAACCCTTCTCTATCTCTCTGATCTGCTTCTCCTGTGAACCTCTGTCGCTGTGTTGCACCGTAGCTGCTAAAGAATTATTGCAGCAGCTCTTCTGGTCAGTACCAGCTGCTAGTAATATTATGTTGATATTCAGTACCTTTGGACTTATACAAACGTTGCGTCATCAATCAGTTGAACTACGTAGGAACCTCGTGTTTCTTTCAAATCTACGGTGGCATTTAAAATAGTCCTTTTTGCCAAATACTGGGGACGCCACATATTAAATGAATGTGATAGTAATCAATAACTAACAAGTGCTTTTATTAGGTGGTTGGTTACAGTAGTTTGGGTATGGGTGATGAAGTCCAATCCCAAGTCAAGGCAAATATCAGGTGCAGTTGCCTGTTACTTCAGCCCATATAGCAATCTTGAAATGTTTTACTTGAGGCTTGAAAGCTAAACAAAAATGTGGATAAGACCCCCCAAAAAAGTCTCCGGTTTCTGGTATGCGCGCGCGTCCCCGTAGCCATGCGCGTCGGCAAAATGAAAAAGGTTGTCTGAAAACCGCCAAACTCACTGGTTTGACTGGAATCCTGCTGCTGCACAATTTTAACGTGTTTTTAGATTGGATTATGGTCGAGAATAAGCTTTATGTGGCCTCTCTGAACTCCCATATATTTGCACTAAGTTTAGTCGGGCACCATTTGCAGTCATCAGCCGACATTTGAAGCAAAAACATTACGTAAAAAATAATAAAGCCGCGTCGCCGCACCACTTTTTGGGCAAGCTCCATACCAGAAGCCGGAGACTTTTTTGTGTTGGCCTAATCGAAACAATATTGTTGATTTTCAAGAATGTGCTATAATCTTAGTTGCGTTTTGAATTAAAAATCCACTTGAATTCGTGCACCAGGAAACGGATTCATCTGGTATAGGCAACTGGCCGCTTACAAATCGGATGTGGAGCTGATTATAATTTTTCTATGAGTTTCGTTTATTGTAGGTTAAAGTGTACCATCGAAAACAAACGGAAGTGTTTACATTTCATTTTGCAATGGATCGAAGTGAAAAATAACAGAAAACAATGTAGGTTTTTGTTTTTGGTTTGATTGTTTTTTATTCTTATCTACAGATAACATTCCCACAGATGGAAACCAGTGAGTAAAATATAGTATAAATACTGGCATTGTACAAGGGGTTGACAGTGATTTATTTGAATAAGTATTACGGCTCAGTTTCTTTTTGCGCTCACACGATATAGGTCTTCCAGGGTAGTACATCTCTTTTGGTGATTGTCATTGCTGAAAATATTTTTTCCATCATGTATGTATTTTCTGATGCAAACTATAAACGAGTATAATCAGAGCATGCTTTCAAACATTGCATGCCTGATGTTACAAGCGATTCCTTCCTTATTAAAAGCCGAAGGATACGGTTGAAACTCCTGTCCCTTTTGATTCCCTTGGAACTATTAATTCTTTGTGGAATGAAATCTGGTGCAAAACTGCTGCCTGTACAAAAACTACCTAAAACTGCTGGGACAAGACAAGCTTATTACACAATTGCGCCCTGATGATAGGTCTTTGTGAATTTCCTTTTAAAGAATGTTCACAGTAGAGTCGCTTTATTCTAATGTCAAACAACGTCACGATTGTTGCCGGCGAACACATACAATATGTCACAAGAACACCAAGAGTAGACTCTGAAAGCTTTATTTTTATAACGATGTTTGGCTAACATGCTATTGCAGGCCTGTAGTTCACTACACACGGACTGGAACCGACAGGCCCACGGCGTCTGTGAGTCCTGTCTTGAACACAGTCGTGGAACCATCAGGTAAACTTATAAGTTTAGGGCCAACTACCAGGATTGGGATATTCGTATTCAAAACTGAAACGGAAATAAGAAATGTTAAAGGGACAAAGCCGTTGGAATGTTACCTTACGCGCATTGACCATTGATAACGATCATGTTCAATGACTAAAGAATGGCGATTCGCTGTTTGATTGACGTTGTGTTTCAGGATTCAAGTTTGCTTCTGTATTTAATCAAATTGTCAAAATACTTTCCCTTTTTTTGATACAAAATAAAACCAAGCTTCTACCAATTTGATTAATAGACTGATGTCCCCGTCCGCAATATATCCTTTCCAAAAATGAAGTCTATTATTCGTACTACCCTTAAATATATGGTCATTTTCAGAGATGGTTAATGCAGGATTTTCTTTAATTTATTTCAAGATGCTGAAAATATATACGTAGAAAATCATCCTTGCTTTCCAAGTAGCCATCGGCTTCCAGCTGCAACAACGCCCTCTAGCAGTGGCATTCCGGTAACAAGGAATTTTCGACGTTTCCATCCCGGTAATCAACTCAAAGACTTACTCAATAAATGTATTAACTCAGCTTTTCGGTTAGTTTTAACCGAAACGTTCAGTTTTAACCTGCTTCACGCCCGATATGTCTGTGTTATTGTTAATAATAATAATACTACAATGTACTGATAAACGGTGATTGTAAAATGCATTTTACACAAAATCCTAATGCGCTGAACAATGCAAG
This sequence comes from Patiria pectinifera, assembly GCA_029964075.1. NCBI lineage: Eukaryota > Metazoa > Echinodermata > Asteroidea > Valvatida > Asterinidae > Patiria > Patiria pectinifera. The sequence continues at coordinate 22,752,843 of CM057150.1, read as the reverse complement.
ACAGTAGTAAGACGAAGATTACCAAGAATTTCGTGTGGACTAGTGTGTTTCAGGGGTGATTTGAATTTTCCAAGGGTTGATACTTCTATGATGTGAGAGGATAATTATTTCCACATGGCAGGAGAGGCGACGGAAAAGGAACGATGTTCTTTTACAGTCCGTATACGACCCTGTGGATGGGGAGACACAGGTATAAGGACTGTGAGCTGGAGCGGAGGTTTCTTCGTTATTCATATTTATTGATCAGTTTCTGGAGGTAAGCAGGGACGAGACGTTGCGTCGCACAGCTGACATACCGGCGAAACGACCATTTTCGCGATTTCGAGATGTTGTTATTTGTAGGGTTTGTAAAGGTTGCTCCTTCAAGTATTTATGCCAACATTCTTAATTCTTGCCTGGATTTTGAGATTCGGAGCCCCCCCCCCCAACATAATTCACCTTTATCGAGGTAAGTGACAGGTTATCTATGCGTGCATGGGCTTGATTTAAGGAGAGAAATGCTCAAATGACATGCCACACGTTAATCCACAATGAATTAAACAGTGTAAATGCGTGAGGGTAAAGTATGCACAATTCCCCGTTACAAAGTTCCATGTAGCACTACACACAGCAATCCATGTCGTTTACGGTACATCGCCAAACGTTAACGATAAAACAACCTCAAATTCCTTATTTGCCACTTGCCAATATCTTCCATTATTAATCTACGTTAAGAGGGGAACCCTATAGTTTCTATTAGCTCAGCAACTGTTGCATTCCTGGGGCTAGTAACAGGAAATTTGATGAAACCTTCACTCTTTCATCTTGACATCTGAACGCAGAATTTTTTAGATCTTGATGTGAGGGCGCTATTACAGATTTACGCCGTTTCAAATAGCGCACAAACATTACGCTGGTAACCAGCTTATGTAAGGTGTGCGTTCAAAGTGCCAACATATGTTATTCGTCAGTTTGTAGGATTGCGTGCGCGTGCGATCCGACAAACTGATGAATAGCATACAAATAGTGTGAAGATCAACCGGCTATTGGAGATTTTGTAATTTGACAAATTGACTAAAACGTTTACGATCAAATAAAATTATATCGCACATCTTTTCTGATTAAATAAGTGACCTGATGGATACTACGTTTCCTATTTTATTTCGAATATACACTAAAAGGTTATTATCGTAGCATTAAGGGTACAATACGACGCCCAGAAAAAAATGTCCAACTTCAAACGCAAATTACTCGAAACGGGGTTTTCACTTATTCGTCGGTATGTCAGCTCTGCGACCATTTGTCGTAAAGGAGAAGCAGTTTGAAGATTATCCTGATTCGGTGGGAACGAGAAAAGATTACGAAGAATGGGGGATATTGGCGTATGAGCATGTGACAATATGACTAGCCTGGTTGCTGAATTCTGAACACGTTGTAGCTTTGCAATTTTTAGACTCGGGTAGCCCTTGAAAAAGACTACAGAAATCCAATAGAGGTTTAATGAAGGCGTGTACAAGCTTCTTTGTGGTTAGCTTGTGAAGATATTTTCGGATTTGTCCAATTACTTGAATGCAAAAATTGGTGTGGATGTCCAATTTAATGTTGTCTTGACCTGCAACTCTCAAATCGGGAACCACAAAAACAGGGCCGTATCATAAAACCGACGCCTCATGGGTCTGAAATTTCGAAAGGTCTGACTTATGAGGCGTCGGACTAATGAGGCATAAAATTTATTTTTTCCGCCTCATAGGTCCGACGCCTCATAAGTTCGACGCCTCATTAGTCCGACGTCGCAAAAGCTAGGCGTTTAATTGTCGGATTAACGAGGCGTCGGAGCAATGAGGCGTCGGACCTATGAGGCGTCGGACTTATGAGCCGACCCCACAAAAACAGGTGGGACAGGGTAACTGCCGATGAGGATGGGAGGAAGCTACGAACGAATCATGTGTCATGTTGTTATGCGGAGGATTTCTGTTTTTGTCCGTGTTTAGTTTCAGCTTAGGTATGATAGAAAACGTGTACAATGTCTATCATACAAAGCTCTTGATTGGGAAGGACACTGAAACGATCATAGCTTTTGGTGTCATCATCTGCATAGATCATTTTCCCTTAGCGCAACTTCGTGAGCTTCGATGATGACTTCAAATCGGGACGTGTACAGAATACAACAAAGTGGTCTGAGCAGAGATCCTTGGGGGACGCTAACGTCAGATGATATACAATTCATGCGGTGCATCCGGAAACAACTTCAGAAAATATGCTTTGCATGGTGATTTTTGACGTGCCACACTAATTCTTTAACCTATGTCGACGAGTTTTGGATGTAGTTTAGTTTTTAAATTTGTGTTATATTTTTTTGTTTTTGGTTGGCTTTTATATTTTAGGCAATAGTACAGTGGAGAATGTTGTCCTCCCGGACCCCCTGGCGCAAACCAATGTCCCTTCTACCAGCATCCAACAACCAGCCGTCATCATTTCTAAGGAGGTATGTAAATTAATGAATACATTCTGTCAAGTTATGTAAAAGTATTAATCCTTGTTCGATTTCCTTCAAATTAAAAAAAAGAGAAAATGAAAATACTCAAAAATTAAAAATTGTCATATCTACGTGCTGCGTTTTAGGAGGTCCTCTACGCAGACGTCCACCACACCAAGAGACGCCCATTGAAAGCACCGCCCATCCGCACAGAGCCTCCAACCCAACACGCAGACATCGGCAACTCTCTGATGTCTCCTGTCGAGACCCCGCCTCTTTTCAGAGACGTTGCCCCCAGATTGGGTGTGGAGGGGCAGAGTGTTGACGGTTCGGAGGAAGAAGCCAAAGAAGAGAGAGCTCCGCCCCGCCCCTTCCGGGGTAACCCGATCCCTCCTCTGGTTCGGGATTGGCAAATGTAGGCCCAATTCGGGCGATTCACAATACAGTGCGCCACCAAGAGTTCGCCACGTAGAGTTCATTTTTCCAAGTGCATTGTGGGAGATGGTCGACAATTCGCAGCGCAGGACATTTGAAAATGTTAGTTTTTCCGGTCATTAGTTTCGTAAGCGTACACTGCAAAAACTGTAGTGTTAATTTAACACCATTCGGTATCTATATAGGACAACAACAGTAAAATTTAACACCAGATGGTCCTATATAGATACCAATGGTGTCGATTTAACACTACAGTTTTTGCAATGTATAATTCGAGTATATATATATTTTTTAATATGGTGTTTTTCGTAAGGCGGCAGAACAATATGCCCATATTACAAGTAAGCTCAAATTGTCGACTGACACTCATTCAAATGGGTTGTGTTTTGTCAACCATAAACTTGATAAATGAACTCTCCATGGCAAATTCTTGGTGGCTCACTGCATTTTAAATCGCCCGAATTAAGTGTGAAAATATATTGAAACGCACGATAAGTGCCAAAATGTTCAGTTTGAGGATCATGGGGCGAACAGCCCAATTAGAGCCGTAATAGTTAGAGGAATATTTCACCGCATTGTACATTTTTCTCGCTTTTGTAAAATTATAAGTGGCAAATGGTTGTTAAATATTTTGGTGTACACTGCAAAAACTGCAGTATTAAATTTACACCATTGGTATCTATATAGGACCATCTGAGGTTAAATTTACTGGTGTTGTCCTATATAGATACCGAATAGTGTTAAATTAACTCTGCGGTTTTTGCAGTAAAGTAAGCCTTTTTTTCTTAAAAAATAATACTTAATATTGTTACAATGATAAAAAGAAAGTCATGGAGACTGGAAGTAATTCACATGAACAGAGTTTTTGTATAATCGGTTAACAGTGCTGATAAAAAGGGGCCGCAAGTATTACTCTGTTAAAGTTAAAAGACTAATCGAAGTTTAGATCATTTTAATATAGGTTTTCCCGGCTATTTTAACACTTTTATCACACGAATTCCCTGTATCAATACTTTAATTTCGTCCTCGATCATCGCCAAGCTCACTTCTCAATTTGAATTTCAAAAAGCCACCACTAGATTTCATTTAAGGTTCAGTATAATTCAAATTGTTAGCATTCCGATTCGTCCAAAATCTTTGAATTTCGTCTCGTGAAGCAATCGGCGTTGAAATGACAAAGCAAATTCGTTATTTGTCAGTCATTTTCATGTTGTTGTCATTACATTTCGTTTCTGGTGACTTAAAGTGCACACGAATAAAAAAATGCGCCCAATCTTTAGACTTATTTGAAGAAATGTGCGCATTAAAACAATGACAATTTCAACATTATTATTATTATTATTATTATTATTATTATTTTGTTCTCTTGACAGAAATCAATTTATTTGAGTAAAAACAAATAAAGATTGTTTTTCGAGAAATGCAAAATTAAAAAAGCGACGTTTTAGAACGATCTCACCATGGTCTCTATGTTTTTTTGTTTTTTTTTAACTTAGGAAATTCCATTTTTTTAAAACAAATATCATAATGGCGGTTATGCTATCGCAAAATCGTCCACCTCTACGTGGAATAATGTTTCCGATTTTTGGTATAGGTTTTCCCGGCTATTTTAACACTTGTATCACACGAATTCCCTATATCGCTACTTTAATTTCGTCCCCGATCATCGCCCAGCTCACATCTCAATTTGAATTTCAAAAAGTCACCACTAGATTTCATTTAATGTTCAGTGTATTTCAAATTTTTAGCATACCGATTCGTCCAAAATCCCTGAAATTCGTCTCGTGAAGCAATCGGCGTTGAATTGATAAAGCAAATTCGTTTTTTGTCAGTCATTTTCATGTTGATATCATTACATTTCGTTTCTGGTGACTTAAAACGTTACGATTAAATATGTGCCCAATCTTTGGACTTATTTAAAGAATTGTTAATTAATTTTTAATTTTTAACAAATAATTCCTTATAAATGAAAGAAGTTACCTGTAAGTTTTGATTTTTCTTTGACAATTAACATTAAAATCAGAAATGGAACTTTCACAATATGCTCATTGTTTAGCATATGGAAATTAAGCATTGACATCAAACACCTTCTCTTTGACATATGTTTATGAATAGAACAACAGAAATAAGATAAGTCTATCAAAGAGCAACATTAAGAAGGTGTTTGACCTTAATGCTTAGTGTCCATGTCTTATTGTGAAATGTCAATTCATGACTCTAATGTTAATTGTGAAACACAGAAATAAAAATTCATACCTTATACATCTAACAACTTTTATTTATACATAATAAGGTATGTTTTCTCACAATGATAAACGATGCATGTGCACTAGACGGTATCAAAGCATATAAATACGTTGGTGACATGACGCTAATTGAAACCCGGAGCACAGACCAGCCCTCTCCAATGGAAGATGCGGTTACACATATTGTAAAGTGGTCGAGTGACAATAACATGAAAGTGAATCCTGCTAAATGTTGTGTAATGCAAATTAATTTCTCACGGAATCTTGCAGTAATGAATGAAATTAGCATTAATGGCCATACGTTGCAGTGTGTTAATGTACTTAAATTACTCGGCATTCTAATTCAAAATGACCTGAAATAGGAATCACACGTAGTTGATCTTGTTAAGAGAGCAAATAGAAAATTACATATGCTACGTGTCCTCAAACGACATCGTCTGTCCGACAATGACTTGTTGACAGTGTACTGTTGAACTGTTCTTATATTCGCCCCATCTTGGAATATGGGGCTCCAGTCTGGAGTAGTGGTCTCACCAACAAGCAGTGCTTAGCTCTTGAGTCAATCCAAAAACTAGCTTTTCGAATCATTCTTGGCAGACGTTTTATAAGTTATGAGAACTCAAAAAATGTGCTAGGTATGGAAAACTTAGAAGAAAGGCGAGTATCATTGTGTACTGCGTTTATGCAAAAGACAATAACCCATTCAAAACAGTTTCAGAATTTTCTTCCATCTGCGGAAAACGCAAAACAGTTAAGACATACTAAAAAAATTCCAGAGCCTCACTGTAGAACAACAAGAATGAGAAACAGCCCAATACCATCTTTGATAAGACTTTATAATGCGAAGTAATATCTATCTCTATTGAGTAGCAACAGCTTATTAATTGACCAGTCTCAGTCTCTTGTATCTCACTGTATAACTTTTACATTTTTAATGCATATGTCATGTTCCAACACAACTCTTTTACTTTTTCACTTTATATTTACGGGTTATTACAAAACTGATTCTTTGAATTGAATTTTATCAAAGAAGTTTATAATTTTAGCTCAAGGGCTGATTATATATATTTTTTTCCTTAAATGCAATAATTATTAATTGTTTTTTTACTGTTATGTGTCATAGTTTCGTGTTTCGTATTTGTATGTAAGCATTGTCTTTTAACAATATTTGTAAATCATGTAAAACATTGTTCAATTCGGCCGCGAGGCTGCGATGTGATGTTTTTTTTTTAATAAACCATGATTTAATAATAATAATAACTGTTTTTGCTGCAATAGGGCGACTTTCCCATAGACTTGTGCACAAACCTAAACTGTCACCTAACCCAAGTTTACCTTATCTTTTTTCCACGAAATTTAGTATTTTTACTAATTGGACCATGAGGAACCGATCTAGATGGTTTGCGACAGCAAAATTCCTTGTCCTAAGGGTCGTTTTCACAAAAGGGCGACAGTTATGTGTCGCCTTAATAAGGTGTGTCGCCCTATTGTGGACGGAGTTAGCAAAATCTTTCGCCCTATTATAGCTGTTAGTAATATAACACGATTTATAGCGCGCATTTTCGCAAGTATCAATGCGCGACTAAGGACAACTTCAGAAGACAAGTTACAGATTATGTGGAGAGAACAGATAAGTTTTCAGTCTGCCCTAAAACTCTTGCTGGAGCGAGCACCTTTAATATTTACTATGCAGTGATTGTATGGAATGTCAACTTCACCACATGTAATTTGAGCCACCCGACCCTCACAACCAGCCCATTCACCCCTGGCATGTCTGGAGTATCTCTCAGGCCCCAAACAGCCGTTAAAACCACAGACATAACCCCATTAGACATTCCATTTTGGTCACAGGGGTGATCGAACTAATCCCAATGTTTATAGTGCATTTGTACACAAGCCTATGTAAATGTGCACAAGCACACAGGGTTTTCCCGCCAATTCCAACCCCTCCAGTAGGATCACAAGACTGACACCCCCTCTGAAGGACGTACTATGGTCCATACTAGGATCTGGTGATAGATGGCCCCGGGTGTGTTTACCACGTGGCCAGGACAATATAAAACATAAAAATGTGAAGATTCCATATTCCCTTCTGAATCCCTAAAAAGTTGTCAAGAGAACTGATGTTGCGGATGTTGTGTGACAAGGAATCTCAGCATCGGGGATCAGACACTGAGAAGGCCCTGTCCTCTGCCTTTTTTTAATGTGCGTGGAACAAAAGGTTTACATTATTTGCTGTGATACGTAAATTCACACAGCTTCAAATCTCTAGATGGCTTTTGCATTTTGGAAAATGTAAAACACCAAACGAAGAAATCACGCGAAATGAAAATTTAATTAACTTTTAAAAAGCAGTAGGCATATTAATAAATACATTGCTTTAGACACACGGGCTATTACGACGAAAAAAAATCGCTGGTTCCATTCGCCTGATGTCGAGCATTTCACGATCACGAGACACCAGTGATTTTTCCAGAACGGCACGCATTGATGTGCAGCCTCCATCAAATCCGTTCGTGTGCATGCACATGTACCTAGTCTGGATCCATGTGTTCGTTAACGAACACAATATTGACCGGTAGTTTTGGTCCGACACAGGGCAGATGATGAATATTCATTTCGTCTTCAAACCAAATCGCGGTTATGATAGGATGACAGAAATAATCATTCACAAATTCGGGCTTTGTTTGCAACCGTGCGCCGCACGTGTTCTGCCGTGTCGGGAGTCATGAAGGCGTGCAGGTAGAAAATAATCCTAGAATATTTGTCCTAGGAAATTCCAAACGGTGAACGTAATCATTATCTGCACTACTGTTTGATAATCTGTACTCGAAAAAAAGTAGGCGCTCTGTTCCAGCTGGTAACTGGTAAACTTACATTCTTTATTTCATGCTTTAGTGGGAAAAAGTATCGACTTGGGGGCAAAAAAGACTATTGCCAGCCGTGAGTTTCCATGCTTGAAACTTAAAAAAGTGACGAAAACAAAAATGGGCCTATTCAGGTAAACGTGGATGACAAATGCATGCATTCTAAACCCTCTTTAGCACAAAAACATGTTTTCGAGGATCTTTAGATGGACCGCATGCCTATTTATCATTGTTAATAAATCTACGTAACAAAAAACTTGAAAATAAGCTTTCGAGACTGATACCGCAATCAAAAATGAAAATGATTAAGCGATCAAAAATAATCACAAGCGTGTGGTCCTATGATGAATTACATTTACTCTACATCGTGTGTTATCTGTAAATATGTGTTACCTATATCGTGCACTTTTTTTCAGTTTAAGGAGGCTTTTTTGACAATATCTGCTTGTATAGTTACACATTTGTTACTTAAAGAATGAAATGAACTGTTTTTTCGTTTGGTTAAATATAGACTATTCTTTTGTAGCTTTTATCAGGAAACATTTGGGGTCAATGCTCTGCACTGTTTGTTTTGTGAACCACCAGAGATTTACCAATACACTTTAAAGAGGATTCTACAAAACTAATTAGAGAGTTCGAAGTCAGTTTCTCCGACTGAAATGGAATTAGGACGCGCGTTTAATCTCAACAATGTTTTAATTGCCATGTCTAGAACCGTTGAATGTTATCCATCTCTATCCATCTCTTTGAACAATCAGTTGTGTTTTGATAATAATGCAGTAACTTGTCCTGAAGGATATGTTGTATGTTGAGATGCCATTCCACATCGCCATTTTGGGCTTTAACAATGTAAAATGAGAACAACTCACACAAACGGCAAGCAACACTGTGATAATCTCGATCTAAAGTGATGTTTTCGACGCATAACTATTTTTTGTGATTAAGATTGAGATTTGAAGGTTTGCATAAGTGGAAAGATACTAAGACAAGATAAGTTTGCGGTAGCACCATCTGAATAAATGTGAGCACGTGTGGTTCTGAAAAGAACCGGGGGACTAAGCGTTTCGAACAGTATGCTCTGCCCGTCGTCAGTTTCTCCTGACGACGGGCAGAGCATACTGTTCGAAACGCTGAGTCCCTCCGGTTCTTTTCAGAACCACACATACTCACAAAAGAGATTTATTAACATGGTGCTACCGCAAACTTATCTTGTCTTTGTGATTAAGATTGAAATACTTAAAGTAGTTATCCCGCTTATTCCCAGATAACTCGGACCAACATTATGAGAGTCAACCTTTTTTTGGTCGAAATTTTGACTGAATTTATATTGCCTTCCAGTACAGCTTTATTGTATATGGACACTTTCTCTTTATTGTATTTTTGGGTATAGGTATTGCATTTTGTAACATGTAAAGGTATTAGTGCAGATTTTAAAAGACACTGCAAAAATGAATCAAAACAAGTTTTGTCATGGAAACAATTACGAATTCCAACCACCACCGATGAAATGTCCAAAGGATGTGCTTTCTTACATCAAAAACATAAACTCGCTCTCCTTCGTAACAACCAAACTGTCAAAACACAGTGTATCTTATTTGCTGTCCATCGGGCAATCAAGACAGACGCCCAGACCACAGAAGTCCTTAGCAAAGCACATCTAGGAAATCAAAAGGAAGTCTGGGAAATATGGCAGCGAAGCTTTTACGGTTTCTGCCTTTTGACTGATGCATCCATGGTTTCCTTTAACATGTTCTGCATGTTAGACGTTCTTTGAAATGTGTGATAGCTTGAACGGCCTATGTTTTAGAATATCCAGTTGACATTGATGAAACTTACTTAAAGTTTGTCATGATCTTTTACTTTTTACGTGTTATTTATACATATTTATATAACCATGTAAAGGTCGAGAATTAAATATCCTGCAACTTTAAACGGTTTGATTAAAAGAATTTACTATGCCACATGTTAAATTAGACCCTCGTTACAAACCGTCTGCTTTAAAGTGGTTGTCTGGATATAAGACTCTTAGCTGGTGCACCAGAACCTTCTATAGAGGGAGAAGGGGCGGGGCCCGAAGTTGTGCACGGAGGATGTAATTACTAAGATAATATTTTGTGCTCGGCATAATACGTATGGCATCACGCGATGACCTGATTTTGATGACTGGAATTGAATTGATGTGGGCATGCACATATAATGATTTTTTTTTTGTGTGGGGAAATTTTATGGAAGTGCAGACAAGTCATGTAACAGAGTTAACATGATGTATTAGAAGAATGTTGACGCCGTGCGACGGTATAAAGACGTTTGGTGGTTGTACCTATTGTGGGGCGTATTGCGCATGTGCAAGACGTTGGAGTTGGTTGGTGACATGTTTTTGGTACTAAAAAAAGAGAAAAGAAAAAAAATAGATAGGTACTGTAAATGAAACGAATCAAGTTTTGTCAGTAAAAAAAATACGAATTCCAACGACCACCGATGAGATTTCCAAAGGATGTGCTTTCTTACATCAAAGACATAGACTCGCTCTCCTTCGTAATAACCAAACTGTTAAAAATGCAGTGTATAAAGTTTGTCATGATCTATTACTTTTTACCTGTTATTTACAACCATGTTAAAGGTCGGAAATAATGATAGTTGGCAATGAATTAAACTGCTACAAACTGCTTCAAGATGTAAAGACGTTGGAATATTTATATTTTCTTTGGAGACAAAATGGCATACAAGAACACGATTGATTAGGGGACAAACCAGTGTGCGTGAAGGGAGTAGAAGAACGAACAAAGGGGTCTCGAGGTGGGTAATGGACAGGGGGTATACGAGTGTTAGTGGAATGGAATAAACGAAGGCTATAATTTGGAAGAATGAGAACAGATGCATGAGGCAAAGGGTAGAGTATATTTGCAACTGTTACGAAGGACATAACTTTCGCCATTATTTACAGTCACACCAAATAAAAAAACTGGATGACGAATAAGTATATATTTACATATTTATTTACTACTTCTCGTACTGGAACCAAGGATTCCCCAAAAAAGTGCCCTAGCCACTGTAAGCTCCAAAGCCTGAAGAAACCTGTAGAGAGAAGTGAATGAGAAGAAATTACAGTAGTGGAGGTGGGAGAAAAAGTTCAGAAGAACATTCTGGGGATAACCCACAGAATCAGGTAGGGACTGAAAACCCAATCCACAACATTGGCCCGGCCGTTATTCGAACCCGGGTTACAGCGGTCGAAGGCGAGGAAAGTACCGCTATACCAACCTGACTCCTCCAAAACTATTTGCACCATGAGCATAACCTGGATGCTGTATCCTGTGCAAGTTGGTTAAAATGAATATCAGCTATATAATAGACTGGTGAAACAAACTGTTCACACCATCAATTTATTAATGAAAAAACATCTGTGTGCTGTTAAATTGTACTTGTAACATTTGGTGCTCATAATTTCTAAATAAAGAATTGTTTGTACTGAGTCAACTATTCATTTTTTTTTTAAAGTTAACAAATGTATAATGATATTCGGAATTTATTAAAGAAAAATGTGTATTGATGATAACAAAGCACTCTAAAAAGCATTCTTTCTTATGTATAAGTTTCCCTTCGTTGAATTTTAGGTGTATCATTTTAAGTGCATCATTTCAGGATTACTTGTAGAATATTTTAGTCCAGGATTTTTTTTTTTAATTTTGACCACGAAATTGGGTTGCGAAATTTTAACCACGGGAATTGGTCAAAATGGCTGACCACGGCAATGGGGTAAGCTTAAATTGACCACGGTATTGGGTTAAAAATATGACCACAATGGGGTCAAATATCGACCAAAATACGTGGTTATTTATACTGACCACGTCAGGTGGGGTCGTTTTGACCACGGGTGTCGTCGGTGCATATTTGACGACGGGAACGTGGTTAAAAATTACCACGACGTGGTTACATTTTAACCACGTATTTTTAAGAGTGTAGAAACGTTTGGGACGGGGCAAATGTCTGCTCACCACTGCCTGGCAGACATCATTCCTAGCCAATTTCAACCGACAGTCAATCAATTTCACTTACAGTCAGACCCTGACTTTTGTTAATTCGTCAAAAGGATGTCATTGGTGCGCATTATTTTGGCAAATACGTTTATTCCAATTCGTATGGTCGTTATTTATTCGTCGAAACAATAGCAAGAGCCTAATCAAGAATTCGATATACACATGTTTCCTAATGTGTGCAATGATTTTTTTTTCTGTGCCAGGAATTCGTGCCTTCAGATAAACACTCCTATTATGTTACATTGAAAATGTATTCTACACTGAAAGATTATTAGGACACAAGCCTAACTCTCAATGCTTTTGTAAAGATGTAAATAAGACAAGTGACCCATGTATAGGCCCTACTATAATGGGGAAAGCGTTATAGAGAACAACCCCGGCTAGCAATCGTTTGAAAATACTAATAAGACTGGCGCGCATCATTTAAAATAAACAAAAATAGAGTTCAGAGAATCCTTTGAAATCAACCAAATATATTACAGATGTATTAGGTGAATCAACCGACATGGCAGTATGTACATACAAGAAGCGTTACATTTACACCGAACATTTAGGTTTCAAGCAGAATGCAAAACGCTTGTCAGTGCAATTCTTTTTTCGATATACAGAGCAGATTAAAAAAAAAAAACCGAAATAGTAATGCTTATTGGAACAGAAGTAGGGCACATGTGAATCAAAGGGAGATTTCCTATGTTAGGGTTCAATCTCTTCTTAAAAATGACACCCCTATCATCTCCTTACATTCATGGTCCACTCAGCAGCGACCAATTTTATGAGAGGGTCTATTTAGAGAATTGCACCACTTTTCATGATGAATTTTTTTCCCTACCTCCCTTGATTAGAAACCACAGCCTTTCACTCTGTGACAAACGACACCACAAAAAAACACAATTTAAAAGTGGCGCAATTCTCTAAATAGATACTTCCATAAAATTGGTCACTGCTCTGTCAACTGTGAATATATTAACATTTTCAGGGTGTCTTTTAAAGAGGAGATACAAAACTACCAGAGGTTATGTCCCTTTGATTAACATTCTACTTCTGTTCCAATTACCAATAATATCTCGGTTTCGTTTTGTTTTGATCCACCCTGTATTACTTTCAGTGATTGGCCATGGTTACGTCTCGATAGTCGTTAGTCCCATTGGTCCGAAGTCCAATTGGTCCGATGTCCCATTGGTCCGAAGTCCCATTAGTCCGAAGTCCCACTAGGTACGTTTCTTAATTGCCCCTAAGTACGTAACATTTACGTCCATGCACGTTTGTTATCTTCTCAGTGATTGCCCAATTCCCTGTCACGTGGCATAGCTATAAGTTACTTTTACGTTCGGGTTATGAATAGGAGGCGGGCACATTATAAAGAGCCTAATACCTTGAATGAATAACTTACGCCACGGCCTTTTCAATTCATTGGCCGGGGCACAGTGTCACAACACAGACAATAGAAGGAAGGCCCACCGCTCCACCCTAATTCTATAGAAATATCTCACAGCGTTAAAGCAATGATAGTTTCGTTCGCACCTGTTGGTTTACCGCATTTGAAAAGAGCAGCATTTCGTTCAGGTATTGAACCCTCTACGCAGATAATGTGCTATAATTATGTAAAACGTCAATCAACCAAAACAAACATTAAAGGGAATATACAACATTTGCAAACATCGAAAAATAAAACTACCAAGTTTTTACGAAATACCTTACTAGGATGTTGGTAAATGACAGTCTCAAGCATCTTGTAAAATTATGGCACCTGGTGTGAAGTCATTTTCAAGAAAATGGTATTTTTGTATACATTTCCAACGGTGGTCGGCCGACCAGCGTTGGAAAAACCTAACTATTTTTCAACTACTGCTCCAAATTTACCATTTTTTCAGTCCAAATTTTGTTTGCTATTGGTTACATGTTCATGAACGGGTGCAGGCCAGCTAGACTGGTTCCCTTGCCTTACAATTTTCCATCATCTATAAATTGATCCATTTTATCTTTTGTGGAGTCAGGGAACCAGACTACTTGAACATTTTTGTTTTTCTTGGTTTTTCCAACCTTTTCGAACACAAAACTTCAAAAATGTCAGTGTAACAATATTTGATCTATTATACTAACCCCTCAAATAGTTCATTTCTGAAAATTACAGCAAAAGCCAATGATGTACATTCCCTTGAAAATAGAATACACCATTCAATAATTTTGGAATATACCTTTGAAAGGGAAAAAAAATATTAAAAACGCATGTTTACCGGTGACAGTTTTGATATCTTACATTGGTATTTGGCTTGAAGTTGATAGATGCATGATCATTATGTAATACCTAGAGCACACAGGATCACCCCACCCGAAAACCGTAGGAGGGGGGCAATTAAAAAAACACAAATTCCAAAAGTAGTGGTTTTAAGGTAAAATTTGTATTTTAAGACGCAGCTGTTTGGAATACTTAGCTTCATTATGTTGATACACAGGCCATACAACGTTTTTGAAATAATCCAGGGATGAGTTATACCACAAAATGCATAATTAATGTCAATCACAACGAAACGCCGACCACCGACTACTGTCGGACAAAAATACGAGTATGGGTGGACTTGAACATTTTACAAACCATACCATCATGTTTGTGTGCAACACCTTACATCAACAAGGGCCACAAAAAAACAATACCCATACAGGGGTGGATCCAGCATTTTTCGCAGTGGGTGGGAGGGGGGGGTATATCGGCACCCCCCTGGATCTGCACCTGCCATACTCGTATTTGGAAGGGTTGTAAATGGGGGAATTTAGGACAGTTTGTTTACGTCATGACATAGCTCAACCTAGCATGACGAAGACATGATATGGCCTGTTTCTCAATATAATTAAGCTTAGTATCGTATTTAAAAGCGTGCTCCAACGATAAACAACAAAACGACGGTTGTAATTTAGTTTAGGCCTAAACATCAAACATCCTCTGAGGACCACCCCTTTTGGTACTGAAATCACCCCGCGTGGTTTATTAGTTTTGATTTGTAAAGAGTGCCCTTTTTTGCGAAGTGCCCTTTTTTCTGAACAAGTGCCCTTTTTAAAAAAGAAGTGTCTTTAAAAAAAAAGTGGTTCCCTTTTTTGTGTGGCATTTGCCGTTTTGGATGCCTTTTTCAGAATTTCGCATTGTATCGCCCTGAAATTCACCATATATTGGCCCTTTGTGTGCATAATTGTCGGTTTTGAACAGTGCCCCCATCGACAGATGGGACCAGCCCCCCCCCCCGCCCTCCTCCACGCTTTTTGATTTGACGGAGGCCAAGTGTCCGGAGAAAAAAACCTGTCTACATTTCACAACGGATGTGCAAGTGCCCTTTTCAAAAAAAATACCCCCAATAAAAATGACCAGTGGTCAGTGTCAGGGCAAGTGTTGGGAGAAAAAAAACATGTCTACATTTCGGCGCGGATGTGCAGTTACGCCCCCGGCGTGGATGTGCAGTTGCCCCCAACATCAAAAGCTGGATACGCTGCTGCCTAAGCTTCCAGCTATCACGTGGAAAATCAATGTATGCCATGTAGACGCGATGTCTGGTCAACCATACCATCACGTCTCAGCCAAAAGGCACGCACGTCAATCACGAGTCGCTCAGTGAACTGGGATCATTATCATGTTAATGGTCTTATACGGTGCATAGTCACAGCCAATCACAGGGAGGCCGCAAGCGTTAGGTTCGCTGCTCTCGTCCTACGTCCCCAGATCAGTGCTGCCCATGGTGGCATACTCCGGCATAACCAATCAGATCCACGGTTACAGCGCTGAACGTAGCCTTAGGGTCATTTTAGGTTTTCGTTCGGGAATTAAGAAACGTACCTACTGATCCAAAGTCCCATTGGTCCGAAGTCCCTTTGGTCCGACGTTCCATTGGTCCGAATTCTCATTGGTCCAAAGTCCCATTGGTCAGAAGTCCCATTCGTCAAAAACATAAACCTGTAGTTCCACTTGTTTTGGGACTTCGGACCAATGGTACGTCGGACCAATGGGACGTATATACCAATAGAGCGTATATACCAATGAAACGTATACAGCAATGGTCCGTCGGACCATTGGGACTTCGGACCAATGTGACTGCGGACTATAGAGACGTCCCCATTGGCCGTTACCGTTCATGGTTAACACAAAATGTTACCAATTTACAGACTAGAGTTTGTTTTCAGGCCTCAGTAAAAATGAACGAATCATCAATCTACAATATGGTTTTTGAACGGTTTCTTTTTCCATGCTCCATATATCGTCGCTTTGCTCACTAAGTGACAAAAACCTCGAAAATCGATAATTATTCGCTTTTGAGTTTTACTAGCCATTTTATTATAGTTGTCTCAAGGAACAATTTGACCAAGTTTCAAGGCAAAATGTTGTTTACTTTCTTAATTATTGTAAACAAACAATTGACAAAAAGCCTGAAATCGGTGATTTTCATTTTAACGAAGTGTAAAAAAGTGTAAAATGTTCTCACGAAGTGACAAAAAGTCACCTCGTGAGCAGGGCCAGAAATTATACATTATACAAGTTTGTTGCGTCGAATAAAGTACAAAATAAGTAAAGCCTCCGCGATTCATGATCCCACGAAGTGACAAAAACTGTGTACAAAGTAATTGGCAAAAGATGGGAGCCAAAGTATTGATGTTCTCACGAAGTGCAAAAAAGTTGTATTAATAAATTAATGTTTAATTACGAATTATTTTTAACAAACAACTATGAATTAACAAAGAGCAAATAAAATCCTATTGGACAATGCAAAAATTTCCGAATTCTGTTACTGCAAAGTGGTCGAAAATGTCTTTTGAAAAAATGAGTAACTTTAAATGCGATTATCTCAGTATGAACTTTTGTCAAATTTTGAGGTTTTTGTCACTTCGTGGGCAAAGCGACGATATGACTGTAGCCAACACTTCAGTCAGATTTCAGTTGGTTTAGGCCAAACTATTTATGCCACTTGTGGTTAAGGGTACATGTGTAACGTACATTTGCGTCATCGTGTGCCTCAATTTCAACGTGAATCATGTCTTTTTTTAGAATAATTTTGTTCGGTAAAAATCAGTTTCCTTTCTGAAGCGCTTCCGTGGGATTTCCGTGGCTTGCAACATGGCACAATCAGGCCGCGGAGCCCATGATGGACCGTTTGCTGACAAGGTGCATCAACTTGCAGCTGTATTCGATCTACACTTTGCTCTGCTCCTCTTAAATGTGGATGTCTATGTAGAAAACACTTATGCATCATCCTCTCAACAATTCAGGAGCAAGTTCAAAAAGCGCTTGACAAGGTTTTGTTAATTTGTCATTTTTACACAAATCGGGAAATAGTTTTGTACTTATAAATGTGTCAACTATATTTCAAATGAAGTTTACTAATCAAGGAAAATGTAGATGATCAATTTTCTAGAAGACATATTTGGGCTTGCATAGAATTTGTTTTGTTTTTTAACTGAAAAAGAGTAATTCAAACAGTATAATTTAATACAATGATAGCAACGCCAACTCTGCCATCCTTATACCATTGAGAGGGTACTTGTGCACGGGACTCATTAGACCTCTGTTGCCTTTTTTACCGCATGACTATCGTCTGGCTATATCTCAAAACGATGTCGACTTGTTTCGAGGGCTGGACTGCCTGTATGTGCCAGCTTGCATGTGTGAACCACGCAAGGGAAGCAACAGGTGCTCGGGTCGACAAAACCTTCACGAGCAAAATTCAAGGGTTGCGTGATATCGCGATTGTAATTTCCTCGTTTATCAATTTTGAAAATTTGCCACTTGGCAATTTCGGCTTAATCTATCACGGCATCGATAAGGTCCACCAAATCTTCTCAACAAGATATAGTTCAGGAAAATATTATGTCCCGTTTGGAAATGATAATGTAACCACTTACTCAGCACAATGAAAATCAACCTTAAAGCCTTTGCGCGATTCAAAATGTGGTACTCTACTCCATGCAGACTTGACTTGTGTTTTGTACCCCTGACATTGCAGCCGGTGCCGCTCCCATCCATGGTAAGTACAGTCCAGCCATAGTAGAGGGCGATACCAAAAATGTGAATCAAGTCCAGTCTGGGGAACATTGTTACTCCGACCCACCTATAGCACTCCGATACTGTGAACTCCCAAGAATGGGTTCAGTTCACATTAAGAAATGTGCAGCTTAGCCAAGTATGCCAAGTACTCGAATCGGCAGCATTACGTATTATGGAAACGGAATCAAAATCCGGCCTCAGACATAATTATAGGTATACATTCCAAAGAGTGAAATTAGAGACTAGACGTTTTAGAGTGAAAATCACTCTCATTTTTCGATTGATATAGTCTGAAAAACGAACCACTTCAGTCGAAGCTTGAGTGAAACCTCGATCTTTACGGTTGAAGAAATTTCACTATAAACGCGTCTAGTCCCTAGTTTCTAACTGTGGGAGTGAATCTTCACTCGAACGGAGTGAATTTTCACTCTTTAAAATTTAGAGAGCAGTCTGCTAGAGTGTCGAGGATATATGAAACAAGTCGTCACCGACACCACGAACTGACACCCTCTGCATCACATGTTTACAATTTTTTTTTTTATTCAAATTTTTTTTGGCACATAATTATTAGCAGTTTGTATCATGAAGTTTAACATGACGAAGTTTCAATTGCTGAAATCATCTAAAATAAGCAAATTTTACTCATGAATTTTCAAGAAATTGGTCAATTCTGGTATTTTTTGTTACCACGAAGTGACCCTACACAGGGTGTCAGTTCGTGAAAACAAAAATTTGCGTGTTTTGGGAGAGTGCGCGCATGCAATAGCGTTAGGGAGTGTCAGTTCGTGAAAACAAAAATTGACGTGTTTTGGAGAGTGTGTGCGCGCACTCACCCAAAACGTGTCAATTTTTGTTTTCACGAACTGACACTCACTAACGCTATCCGTGCACTCTTCAATAACACATAAATTTTGGTTTTCACGAACTGACACCCATCTTAATCATGTAATTGCTAATTAACTAAGCAGATTTTCACAATATAACGTTTATAATTGAGTAGTTTAAGCATTTTCATGTGAAGTGATACGAAAACCTCCAAGATAGATAGAATATTTTACTGAGTAAATTCGTGTCAAACCTTTAAAAGCGTTTTTCTCCGATTTGTATTTCTGCAACGCTGACCACCGGGTGTCAGCTCATGGTGTCGGTGACGAAGTATGCAGTGTGATTTCGTAGGACTAAACAGTACCTGCATTAGCATGTTTCTGTCATTCCAGCCTTGCCTGCTATCAAAGAATGCAGAAACAAAATTAAGATGCTTTTAGGTTAATTACTAGAATGCAAAAACACAATTAAGAGGCTTTTTAGGTTAATTACTTGCATGCAAAAACACAATTAAGAGGCTTTTATGTTCTTTCCTTGATCAGTTTTGTGGAAAAGAAATATCAATCAACCACCTGCCACCAGTGCGTAATTTACAGTAAGCAAACAATGCAACTGTAAAAGCGCCACAACTTTATCTAATCTAATGTTTGGCAAAGACTTTACAGAAAGGAAACTTAACGCATACTAGAAAAAAGTCAATCATTCCAGTAGCAATTTCGATAAGTTGCCTTTAGAATCTGATAAATGTGCGGGTGGGAAGAAGAGAGCAAGCCAGACCGTTGGTGAGTTTCAAAATGCAAGGGTGTAGATCTGCTCTCTGTGTGTTCTTCGGAGCTCTGGTTACCGGTAAGTGATGTACAATAGGCAAGTTCAGTATTTCAACAGCGCAAGTGCACATCACGATTTGAAGAATTCGCCGTGTGCGTGAGAATCATTGCCAGTACCAGCTGGCGAAATTAACAAAGTTTACGAAATTATTTTCTACTAAAGTATTAAAGCACAAGATCCCACAAACTTTGCACACCTAATATTTTTTAAGGCGCTCTATAGCTTTCGCCCGAACCTTTAAGAATGTCACGCGCAAAGTGGGAATCTTGATAAATTCGGAATTTGCCAAGGGCAAAGTGAGAATTCCAACACTGCGCTGTTAAGTAGGAATTTCGTCTTTATTTACTGTTAACATCAACATTCTTCATAAAAGTTTTGGATGTATTCCTACTTAACCGGGCATGCAGTATTGAAATTACCACTTTGCCCAGCCAGACAAAGTGGGATTTCCAAATTTCTGCGGATTCTCACTTAGCCCATGACAGGTGCATTCATCTCGAAGAATAGTCGGATCTGGTTATAATTACGCACTTGCGCAATCGAATTCTGAATTTGGTGATTATTACAGGACACTATTTTGTACTGCACATACCAGTTGCGGTTATACGAGGGGATAGCCCCCCCCCCCCCAAAAAAAAAAAAAAATTTAAAAAAAAAAGGCACTAGCAAAATGTAAGAATGTGACGTACATGCAAACGGTCTCCCCATAAATATATAGTGGTGAAAGGGGTGCATTTGGTAATTTGTTAGTTATTATTGTGTGCATGATTGTAGGATTTTATCAGCCCTCCCCATTGAAAATATGGCACGAGCCAACATCCTACTGCTCGATTGGTTTTAGATGATCAAACTAGCTGTTGTACACCGAACTCCCTTGGCGTGGTTATTACAAGAAAACATTGTTCATGTTCCAGGAGTGTGATTATGCGTTATACTATCTTTCTAAATGCATTTACATTCCGTGGCAAACGCCAAAGGGTGCATTTCGCTCCTTTCGTGCTCCTTTCGTATAAACACCTCCATCGCTTCGCTGGTATCCACCGTCCTGCAAACAGGGCGCTGGGAAGAGCTGATGTGCTTCACAGAGTCTTGTGAAGGCAGTGACATATGACCTTTAATAAAGCATCTGGCTGCAGCTGTTCAAGTCCGCAGTTATACAATGCGCGCAAATGCTATTCAAAAACTTTTTCATAGAAATTTTTACACATTGCATACCGGATGTGATTTCTTTTCCATTGCGGACCGTGTGGAGAAATTTTGAGTGTCGCATAATGCAATCATTGACTCTTCGTGAATTCAAAACGGAGCCTGAGCAACTGACGGCAATTGCAAGTTTTTAACACAGATACATTTTCCCGATTTTCCTACATAATAATGCTTTTCTTCGAAAACAAAACATTTATGAATGGAATAACTAGTGATAAGTTAGTCTTAACGGCCGTTTGAAACATTGCAGGGGTCGTGGCCGTGATGACTTGCAGGTCACAGATCATGCAAAATCTATCCAATCAGAGTGTGAATTAATCATTATATCATATTCGTATCCCAGCGTCCTGTTTGCAGGGCGGGGGGTACGAGCGAACTCAATCGCTCGTACAAATCGCCCCGTCCCAACGATGCCGGATGCAAATTTGTTTCACAGCACATAAATCAAGCTCAAAAGACCATTTCGTCGGTGTTTTCACAAGGTGACAAAAACCTCAATATCATGCAAAAAGGTTATTCCGAGATAATCGCCTTTGAAGTTAATCATTTTTTCAAAACACCTTTTCTAATAGTTTTTAGTTATGAATGTAAGAAATTCTTGCATTGTCAAGTAACGTATGCTTTGCTCTTTGCTAATCCAAAGTTGTTCATTAGGAGTCTCTCTTAATTAAACTGTAATTTATTAATAAATATCAATAACAGTTTGTTTCACTTC
This sequence comes from Patiria pectinifera, assembly GCA_029964075.1. NCBI lineage: Eukaryota > Metazoa > Echinodermata > Asteroidea > Valvatida > Asterinidae > Patiria > Patiria pectinifera. The sequence continues at coordinate 22,731,210 of CM057150.1, read as the reverse complement.
GTGAAAACAGCCAAACACAGAGGCCTCACTATTTTGTCCCATTAAGTTGTACACACTCTTTGTCACTTCGTGAAAACATAAAACGTTCAGATAAATTGTTACATTTGCGCGTCTGACGTCACTGCAGCGCGCGCGTCTGTACTTTATCGAGTTAAGCTAACGAGTTAAGTTTGTGTCACTTCGTGAAAACAAAAAACACGGATTTTAGGCATTTTGTCAAATGTTTGTTTACGATAATTACAAAAGTAAACAATATTTCGCTTTGAAACTCAAATTCTTCCTTTTGTCAAATGCAATAAATTGTCGTAATTTCTTTTTCAGCTATCGTTGTGTGTGCCTCTGCCGAGGACACTCTTGCAAGTGGTAAGGCCTCATACAATTTGATTATTTTGTTGGTTATTCCCAATTTCAATTAGAAACAGCGTTTGTTTTTGTAAGATTTTTTGTTGTTGCTTTTTTCCACTTTTTACGTTGTTTTAACTTTGGGTGATTTGTAGCCCAAACCCCATAAAAAATCCATTTAAACAACGCGCTCTTTCTGTATTAAGTGCAGCCAATGAGCTTAAATTTCTTTGTAATGCCGTAAAATGCTTACTTCATTGTTGAATGTTGTCTTTGGTAACTTAAGCTTGCGACCAAGGATGGCCTTACTTCGACGGGCACTGCTACCTTTTTAGCACGGATATTGCAACTTTTATTAAGGCCAGAACGACATGCAAGGAAAAAGGTGGCGACTTGGTCAGTATCCACAGTTCCCAGGAGCAAATGTTCCTGTATAGTAAGTATTGACTGTACGATGTTCATTTGGCTACAAACCATTCCAAACACAACTTACTGTAGAGAGTTGTATAGACGGTGACGTCAATACCATTCTTATTGAATTACACAAAATTACTGTATAAGATATGAAAGTGCAGTTTCTGTAATAACAGGCGTCACTCAGGGAGTCCTATCCGCTCCGTTTACAAGTACCCCCTCACCGGCAAACAAAGTACAGTTGGGGGTGACCGACCGACGCCATCTTGCCTGATTGAAATTTTGCCGCGACGCGCGGCCGTACCACTGCGTGTACATCGTACAAATTTCCTGGTGTACGTGCGTCACACACGAGGAACGTTGCGCGCCAACCAGCTAAATGTCCCGCCCATGGGGCGTCGTTGCTAGGTAAAATGGCGCCCTCTTTCGTTGGCGCACGGTGTTCATTGCCCGTACAATCAGTGGTGTGAGTGACCACTGATAAAAATAGCTGGAAAAAGCTGAAAAAGGTGTAAAAAAGCTGAACTTTGGAAATCTCCTATACTTTTTTACACAGCAAGTGAGGGAAAAAAGCTGAAATCCAAAACAAAAAATGCTGAAATCAGCTTTAAAGCTGAGATTTCACACCCCTGACAATGTGTCCGTCGGCACATTTGCCGTAACGAATCCAGTAGTACGGAGAAAATATTGTTATCTTTGAACAAAGCCCTGGAAGCAGTAGAACTACGCCTCATGGAGTTAATATGCGTGTGAGCAAGAATTTCATAATCTGTCTTGCTGGTTGCTACTTCCATATAGTAAAGTACATGTAAACCCCAAATGCTGAGTTTCCACCAGTTCCTATACACAACCGAACAAACCAGAAAAAAACATATTTCATACTACATGGTTCTACCGTAAACTTGTTCTTGAAATACGATCTTCCAAATGCAAAACTTAAATGTTAATTGGCAGCAGGGTGGCAAAAAAAAACCACTTAAAAGAGTTTCCCCGAAAGGCAACAACAGCAATATTCTGTCTCACATCGTGCAGAAAACCGGCTTTCGGCTTTTACGGGTTTTCTTTTTCAAGTTTATATTAAAATAATAAGGTAGTTATCAGAATTGCTGTATGCAAATAAGATCACAAAATGAATTCACCCGAGACAAGAAATGTAGTTTCGTTTAAGCTTCCATTGGTATTTTTTATTCCAGACAATCGACGAGTAGGAGATAGGTACTGGTTGGGATACAACGACTTCGATACTGAAGGTGATTATATCTGGACTGACGGAACCAAGGTGAGATGTCTTTTCAATCAGTGTCATTGGGAAGTCTGGCGTTGGAATGTGAATTCAATTTGGAAGAGGGGCTGAGGGTCTATTGCTTCAAAACAGATGCTTATAATTTAAGATTATTTACGATGTACAACCCGCGCTCTTTCGCAGTTTGACATCGAACAATTTATTGGCCTTTTCGCAATTTGCGAAAAAGCCTTTGTTTTTGTGCTGATTTGTTTCCCGTATTTCTTCCTTTTGTGCCATGCAAAATCCCATTGACTTTGTACACGATTTTAGTACACGCCACTTTTGGCATTGAACTTTGTCATACATCCTTAAAATTAAGCATATGCATTGCCCTTATGGCAAATTTGTGTCCCGAAGTGTGACGTCATGATTACGTCATCGGGGTCACGTGACGTCATCAAAACGTGCATATTTTGAAGTCCTATTTCTACAGAACTGTAAGTCCGATTGGGCTGAAACTTGGTATGTGGGTAGACCAGGATGCGTTAAATGTGAAAAATGAGGTGACGTCATGGTGACATCATCATGCGATTTTATATGAATATTTGAATTTTTGGACCTTTTAGCCATATCTTGCGAACGCAACATGCAAAATTCAAAATTCGTTTTGTATTTGGTTCGTTAGGTAATAGGTATTTGCACAAAATTTTGAAAAGTGTATGACCTCATCATGACATTATCAAAAATGCCATTTTTCAAAACACATATAAGGAAAGGTCTGATCGTCATGAAACTTGGTGGGTGGATAGATAATGGTACTAGTACGCAAAGTCTGAAGTGACGTCACAATGACGTCATCGTTTGATTTTTTATGTTTTTTTAATATTTATTATTTTATTCTGCTCTCAAATTGCACACTTCCTTTCATCGGATTAACTGTAAACTTGGTTCACACCCAGACCACAATGACAAAATGTGCATTGAGAAGGGTTTTCAAGATGACGTCATCGCAGGGCATGTGACGTCATGTGATAAAGCTTTATTTTTGGATTATTCTAAGCATCGTGAACAAGCCTTTAACTGTATTAAACACTCTAAAAAGTGAATGCAAAGGACAAACATAGCATAAACATTTGTAAAATGCGAAAAATCCCTGTGTTCTGTTTTCAAACAGACATACAGCTCTAGTTTCTTTCTTCGATTGCTTTCTTCTTAGCAATCGCTCTTTTCCAATTGCTTTACTTTTGTTTGACATACAAACGAAAAAATAAACCAATTTCCCGAATTTCTGCCACATATGGGATGTCTTCCTAAAAGGTTGGAGTACAAACATAAGAAGGAAAATATAGAGGGTCCCCTATTGCAGGCAAATGGGTGTGTTTGTTTGTGTTTTAGAGTGGCTACACCAACTGGGGTCCCGGGCTGCCTGACAACTACGGCTACGAGGACTGTGCCTACATGGACCCCGGGTTCTACGGCGCAGGAGGCAACTGGAATGATGTCTGGTGCTTTCAATACTACAACTACATCTGCAAAAAGAGGATCACACGTATGTCAACGTGTCACGAACTTTGAATGATATCCGCTCCTCCCTATCGTCCACCCAAGGCCAATGCACGCTGACCTCGATATATATTTCCCTCAGATATTGTCTTTGAATCACTGCAAGACACTCCCCTTGGTTTTCGAACATTTTTTCCCTTATTTTTTTAAAATTATCCCACAGATACGTTTTATGAAATTCAAACAAACATATGAATATTGGATGAAAAATGGGCACTGATGAATTCGAGAGAGAGATATATGAGACTGTGGCAGATAAACGACAGCCTTTTAAATTCTTTAATGGAGTAACTATAAGCAGTCGTGTGACATTTGTGGTTTTCCTCACCATAAACAATCACTTTCCCATCGAATCTCCTCGATATTGGTTCGCTGAGAGACGTTGTAAAAGAAGGAAACTGATCTGCATCAGGACCACTAATTACTTTTACCACTACTTTTTTACAACCCCCCCCCCCCATTGCTTACTTTATGTCACTGGCTGTAAAAAAAAAAAAATGAGTATCAAATGAGAGCCATGGTTGTAATTTCCGGTAGGGGATTATTATGTCCCCCAACACACATTTTTGGATAAGAGGTAGGGCTGTTGGATCACCCCCGTCCCCCACTTATTCGTTGTGAGAAACAAAAAGGCGGATTTTGATTCCCCCCTCCCGGTTACGTCTCGATAGTTCGACGTCCCATTGGTCTGTCGTCCCATTGGTCCGATGAAACATAACAGTTCCACAGGTCCAGATTGACTGGCCCTAACCCTAACCCTCATCCTATAAGGCGGCGGACCTATAGGGCGTCGGACCAATGGGACGTTTGAACAATGGAAAATCGGACCAATGGGACGTCGGACCAATGGGACGTCCCCGTCGCTGGCTCCCCTAAAAGAACAGTATTGTAGCTCGTGTTATGGGTTTGAGTGGTTTGTTTGTTTCTTTGTTTCTTTGTTGCTTGGAGGTTTTCATCTTCATTTTTTTTCATAGTACTTGTCTTATTCCCACAGCCACAAGTTGTGATGACAAACCGTGTCAAAATGGTGGAGTCTGTGAAACCGATGGGACTGGCGGTTACCAGTGTAAATGCAAGGCAGGTTACACCGGCAAAAACTGCCAGGAAGGTACGGCCTTTGCTCTAAGCTTATACGCATTGAATAAAGAAAACACTGAATATTATTTTTGTCTGCATGCCCTTTGCTGTGCATTATTCCTCCAGAAAACCCTTTTTTCCCTTCACTGTATCACTGGAATGCATCACGACAGCAATTTTTTATGCCAATTCCCCCCCCCCCTCAAAAAAAATAACACACTTTTTTATGTTAACACCTTATTGTGCACATACACATTTTGTACCCTGCTTTTTGGTCCTTTGCCTCATAAAAAAAACTACATTTACCTTTTGTTGATTAACTAAAATTTGGATGACTGACCACCCGCCTCCCGTCAACTGATTGATATTAATCATTTTACATAATAGGAAAGAACACCCAAACTTTCCTTAAGAACCCGGATTAACGTCATATATTCTCAAGTATAGCAAATCTTCATTCAATGCTTCATGCCCTTGGATGGGCTTTGAGAACTTCTTTAACTTTTAATATCTACCTCTTCATTAGTGCTACGCAGCACCCCATTGTGTGTTCGAATGTATCGCCTCGTCTTCCCCTCCCTTTGGAATTAGACTTTTACATCCGAGTTGCCCCTTTAGAAATATCCTGGATCCGCCACTGTGTCTTAGACACTAAGCAGACAAGTCCAACTATACTCTCGTCGATTAGGATAAAACCGCTTCGCACTATTGTGCCTTCGTTCTTTTGTTTAATCGTTTGTCTGTTTTTTGTTTTTTGTTCGTGCATTTTGCAATCAAATTCCGTTTAGTTAGCTCAAACACGTGGGCACGTGTGGTTTAGCGGAGGAGCAAAAGATTCGTGATCGTAAGGTTGTGGGTTCGAGCCATTGATGTCCATTACTAAAGGTGACCAATGGTTCGGGCCCTTGAGTAAGGCGCTTTTACTCCTCTCAGCCCAAGTGTTAAATGGGTACCGGCATTATTCAATGCTAAGACGGTAACATACTCGCTGTGGAGGAGGTGTGGCAAAACCCCCGCAGCAGCATATGAGTTGGGCCCAATCGCTAAAGAAAGAGAGACGGGCACTCCGTTCCTGTTAACACAGGTTCCTCCTCTTTTACCTTTTCGTTTTAGTTCACACAATATAAAGATTGTTTTCTTCCCGTTCCTATGTCTTTGCGCAGACAACTATTGCCAGTCTGGCTGGAACCATTACGGAGACTTCTGCTATCGCTTCTCGGATGAATATTTACATTTCGACGATAGACATACCTGGCAGGGCGCTCTGGCGAGATGCCAGTCGGACGGGGCAAACCTAGTCAGCATCCACAGCAAGGACGAAAGCAACTTCATTTTCGGTAAGAAAAAACAAAACCAATGGCTTCAGAGAAACCTAATACGCTTTGCTTGACTTTGTTTGGTATGATAGAACACAAAGATGAATGGTAACAATGGTACCAATGGGTCTCCGCTAATTCCAACTACGTGGGAATATCGTAACCCATTTTGGGACAGGCCTATACAAATATGCCGCACAAACAAAGACAAATGGTTACCAGAGCCCAATTCAATGGTTCTGCTTACCGTTAGCGAAAATTCCCTGCTTATACTGTAGCCGATTTTTTTTTTTGCAGGAAAACTGGCTTCTTCGCATGCGTACATCCAAAACTAAGGATTGTGTACTTGCAGGGTTAGCACGTAATGTTTGTGCTCTACAGCGAGGCACTTTATCACTTTCAAATAGGAACTTTGTAAAAAAAAATATACACAAACTACTATATTCGGGAATGTAAAATGGCAAATGCGAGAGGGCGTGTTGCATGTACGCAAAGTTGTCAATAATGTGAGCAATTCCATTATTTTAAAATAAGGACTGGGAAATCATTAGTAACGTCCCACTGTGGCAACGTAAAAAAAATATATATATCAAGTGTAAACCGGATTATTATCAGTTTAAGAACCCCATTACTACCGTAATTACTTGTTATTTGTTTTGGAATAATGCGAGGTCTCGTTTGTGGATAGATCACATGGGATACAGTAGAGGCCGTTTTTGGATTGGTCTTACCGATCAAGAGAGGGAAGGGTTCTTCAAGTGGAGCGACGGAACAAAGGTATACTAAAGTCAATCAAAGCTTAATTAACTGGTTATACACCGTTAAACTATATAATATTGGATTTGTTAGGATCGCTTTATGTAACAGTTTTTAAACATTTGAACTCGTGTAATGGGAGAGGCGTTTTTTACTAAAAGGCTCGATTAAAATTTCATACGATTCATTCTATCCTATAATGAAAAAAAAAAAACATATACAGCTGTTACCCTTTTTTCCAGCTGGACTTCATCAACTGGAGCCCACGGATACCCGACAATGCTGGCAACGAGGATTGTGCGCACATCGATTCCGTATACTTCGGCTCACAGTGGTCGGACGTTTGGTGTGGCCAAATATATGGCTACGTATGCAAGAAGGCTGCGGAAGGTAAGAGGGTTTATCGAACTACTTATGTATAAAACACCTCGTGCGAGCTTTGTGAAAAAAGGCGGATGGGCACGAGAAGCGGGTTAATATAACTTGTCGTTTTAGCAACAGTGGATCTCTTGGGGTCCAATTAGCACGGGCCATTCAGGATCCGTCGTTGTTTTTTAAGGGGTGCGCGTGCTCAGTGGATATTAATCACCAGAATGTTATTTTTGCTTCTCCCTATTTTCAACAAGTGGCATAATGACGGACTAGCTTTCTCCTACCGTTCAAACGGTTAGCAAACACTTCAGGCTGCTTCCTATCCTGGTCCAGCATGTGTGCGTCCTATTTGAACATGTAACATTCATCTTCACCCAGAGCTATAACAACGTGGAAACAATACATCGAGTAAAAAGTCGATTGAATTATTTAGTAGGTGTTGGGCCTGAGCCCAACACCTATTGTTATTGTAAAAGTTTCCTATTTTTTTTCTTAGCAAAATTCTTCTCCAGAACTGTTTGCCAGCATAAAAAGTGAAATGAACTTCAATTGTCAATACATGAAAACACAACCCACTGCAGATGTATTTTTTTGCAATGACGTTATCATGACGTCATCATGGGCCACATGACGTCACCTCAAAAAATTATAAATTTAATCTTTGAAATTCAATATAAAAATCAACCGTGAGAGATCAGAACTTGAATTTTGCGGGTATCGACATGATAATACAAGATCTTCAATTCATCTTGTGCGTGCAAAATCACGTGACCCTTCCTTCCGGTCGAAACCGGAAGTGCCTAATAATTTGAAAGTGGAAAAAGATATGAATTTGCTTTTAAGGATGTTAGTCTGTGGGTGGGTTGAACCTTCCAAACAATAATCGTGATGCCATGAAGAGTTCGAGAGCCCTCTAGCGTCAGGTTAAATAATGTCCAAAACGCATTTTCAGTTGATGTCTGTGGCGAACTTTGCGGTAATCGCTTCAAAATTAATATACATGATCACCTTAATGCAGACCAGACCTGTGCGCGAAAAAAAAAGATTACGTAATCAGAACGGAAGTTACAAAGAAAATACCACTTTTCCTTCGAAAATCAACTAAAAAATCAACCGTCAAAGATATCATCAAGTTTTGTGCTTTAAATGACACTTTGATAATAGGTCTAAAACTTCCCAAGGTTTCGTTACGATACATTAACTAGAAGATGCCCTGCAGCCCCTTCGAATTTGAAGTTGAACGCGCCTTCGTCTTGAAACGCTCATTTAATGCCACGTATATTGTCTGTACAGTAAACTGGGGATTATTGCGTACAAAAGGGGAAATCCCGACAACAAACAGTGTGCTCTGATTGCATACAAAAAGATTCCCCGTGCTCGCTTCTTGAGTGTCTGGTTTTACGACTGTTGTATGTTAAGTATTGAGCTACATGTAACGGCTGTTTCATGGACCAATGTATTTGAAGTGTTTTACCAATGTTTTGTACACGTTTATTATGACAAGTTCTTAACGCAAGCACATTTTTTACTTCTGATGACGTCATATGATACTCAAAAATTGGGCTGAAAAAAGCGCCCATAATTTGGGCACTCTTTTCTGAAAACATGCGCAATGTGGTGACGAGGGTATGGCGAGCAATATTTTGTATTGCGCTAATGGTGTGCAACCTTTACTTTTAGAGATATGAGCTATTTAATGGGTTTTTGTAACGATTGTGCTCGATAAGTTTACAGTACAGCAGCATACGCGCGTGCAGATCCTTACCTGACTCTTTTTAACTATCCTTTGTATAATTACTACACGCGCTATTTTTCAACCCTCAACCCTCAACATCAACATCAACAATCAACTATCAACAATTAACATCAACAATCAACATGAACAGTCAACATCAACAATCAACATCATTAAACAACAATGAACGTCAAGAATCATCATCAACAATCAACATCAACATCAACATCAACATCAACATCAACAATCAACAATAACAATCATCGATAATCAACATCAATAATTATTAATCAACATCAACAATCAACTTTCAACAATCAACATCATTAATCAACAATCAACATCAACTATCAACAATTAACATCAACAATCATGACAATCGTTATCAATATAAACCAACATCAATACTCAACATCAACCATCAACAATTAACAACAAAAATCAACATCAACAATCAACATCAATAATCGTTAATTAAGAAAACCAATCAACTATGAACAATCAACAATTGACATCAACATGAACAACCACCGTCAAATTCAATCAACAATCAACATCAACATCAACAATCAACATCAACAACCAACAATCAACATCCAACAATCAACATCAACAATCAATCAACAATCAACAATGCGGAAAAGCCCAACCTCTAGCCCAACACCGTGTGTTTGTCCTCTAACTGTAGTTTTTACTATTTTTATTCATTGTAGATGATGACTCAATAGCGGCCAATCATCGCAAAATTAATTAATGAAATCTTGTTGATGCATCTTTTTAAGTACTAACGTGATTATTGTAAACTTTTTAAAAAGGTTCACAATCATAAGTGAAGTAAGTCAAATTTCTTTTACGCTTAAACGTTTCAACGTGTAACATTGCATCCTTGGAACAACTTCCATCGTCGCCGTTTTCTCAAACATCCAACATGTCAAACGATGTAAACATTTTTTTATTCGATTTCGATTTTTCCCCACTATTTCGCTTTAAACATCGTACTGAACCATTTTGACATGCTTATGTAAAAAGCAAAACATCATTAATTTCTTAACTACATTAATGATGCAAATGGACGGGCATCTTAATTAGTGCATATTGTGTTTTCACGAAGAGACACGAAGAGACACGAAGAGCCACACATCTTTATTACATTATCAGTTGCGGGCGCCCAACACGTGCGCCTCCTCCCATGTAAAATCACGTTGATCAGAATGGGCCTAAATGTAGGAAACGTGGATTTTCGTTTTCACAAAGGGACACACATCTAGTTGATTCTTGCTAATTATGTATTGTGCCGATAATAACTGGGTTTGCACAAAAACTTACCTATCAAAGAATCATGTGAATGTTTTCTTGCAGTTTTAAAATGGGAGGAGCTTCTCTTGTGATTATCTTGAAAAACCTTGTTTTGTTTTACAATCCACATGTGTAGCTCTGAAAACGGTGATGCCATAATCATCACAATACCTTCCCTTTTGCGCTGGTACCCACCTCGCTGCTGCTGACCTCTGATCACTTGACTCACCTTTTGATGATGCCGATGGAGTTCCGCGCGTAAACAACTGACCTATGTGTATAAACAACTATATTAGGATACCGCGTGGGCCATTCCAAGCTCACGTACAAAAAACGCTCAGCTACACATTGGTTTCCTATACCTGCATTCCAATATGGGAGGGAACCTGTCTCAACCACTCCCGTTGTTTAAAAATACCCAAAGAATCAACAAGATCTTTAGAACTATGGAAACTGTTTTTTTCTGAACAAAACTTTTATAACCCTTGATTCTTAAAATAATAAAAATAATAATCCATAAGCGTTCAAATAAATCAAAGAATTCTGTGGGTGCAAGAAAAAAAACCTCCGTCGCCAGATATACACAAAAGTGAGTGCTCTGAAAAATAAGCCGGCAGTCACCAAATCCTATACTGCACAGAGACAAAAGGGCACCTATAGAATAGTATTGTTTTTCTTCCCTTTTTGTAAATCTAGACTATTTTTATCCAACAAGTCAATATCTCAGACGCATTTGTGATATTTCTCTGACAGTATCATTCGTCACAATAACGGTTAATGTAGTGGGAAGTCGAGGACTTCATGCAAAACCAAAATGTATGAAGTGGATGTAATATCGAGAGTCATTTGTTGGATTTTATGTCAGTCAAATGTTGATATTTTTTTCTTCAGATTTTGACCAATGCGCTTCACAGCCGTGTCAGAATGGGGCTGCCTGCAACAATTTAAAGAATGACTACAGTTGTCAATGTCTCGATGGTTTCGAGGGTAACGACTGTGGAATCAGTAAGTCACTTAGGCCATCAGCATAGGTCACAAATTTTGGCCACCACCTTTTATCCAATGAGGAAGTAGATAGAGAAGGGAGGGTTACAGACTTAGTAATCTTCCGAGGGGAATAATGCTCACAGTGATTTTGGCAAGGCACCGCTAGACTAATTGGAGAATATGTGTTAGCATTGCAGCGGTGGCAGATTTGTTGGTGTTATCACCCTTTTCTTCAAGAAATGGTCACCAACATGCTTGTTACCACACAAAAAAATGTGTTTAGCAAGTAACCACAATTATAATACCGTTTTGCTAACACCTCATTCTAAAAAGAAATATGCATGTAAACATGACTGTTTACAAACTGATGGCAGAAACTGTTAAGACTCGCTGAGCACATTTTTAGTAGGCCAGACAATGATATCCACACAGAGTTAATTAGGCCACAATAATCAGAATATCTACATTTGAAAACCTGGTCCCATAGTCAATTTGACCACTTTTGGAAAATTACTCATTACTCTGTCAAACATTATCACATTTGGACGTCTGATGTCTCATTTCAAAGTGAAAAAGCGTATCTTCCATACTATCTGTAATATATATGTTGGTTACACATTCCACGTCAGGCATTCCGTTCTATTTTTGTTTTAATTTTTTTTCGATACACACTCTATATTTCGACATTTATCTCATGCATATTCAAGGAAAAAACAAAACATTTATTCGGGTCAAATTTACACGGTTCATTTTCCAGGCCATTTTGACACAAAAACATTTGCAAAAATGCCATTTTGACACAGATATTGTAATTTTGAACCTAAAATTGGGCCAAAATAATAGAGCACGGATTCCTGGTCGAATCTTACCAGGAACTTTCAAATGTAGACTCAGATAACCCTTACAATTTGCACTTTTTTCTCAGATATTAATGACTGCGCCGTACAGCCATGCCAGAACGGTGGGGTTTGTTCCGATATGGTCAACGACTACCATTGTAAATGTGGAGCTGGCTATGAAGGAAAGAATTGCACCGTCAGTAAGTACTATCCGAATCAATCATTTAGACAATAAAGTTGTTTTCCTTGGTTGTTAAATTTGCACTTTGGATTGCGACGTCCAAGATTCAATAGGTAAACAAAGTTGTGTTATGTACCTTTTTTTTTTGAAGAACGAATGCTGTAAATATTCGAGGGTTGTTTCGTTTTGACATTTCTTCACTGTTTACAGAGCTGAATGCATTCAAGATTCATCCGTGTGTTTTTTTTATTTAGTATTACTTTTGCTTTAATTTTTCTTTTTCGTTATAAATATTTGAATTTAGTGTTACATCCATCACGGAAAATGACACCCATGATTTTCTTTTTATCTCAATTTGCCATTTTTATTGATATTCATTTTTTTCGATCTCACTGCAATCTTATGTTTCCCTTTCTTGTTCACAGATCAATTTGTTTGCTTTTCCTTTAGTAGTTCAATCCTTTTTAAAATTTGCATTGTTAATGTTTTGCTTTCATTTTTGTAATTCATCCCTTCTAATGTTAGTGTTTGCTTGTTTGCGTTTTTGGTTGGTTTTATTCCATTTGTATTTTCTTGTCATGTCATGTCTACTTTTTGGTGATATGGGGGGTGGCGACTTCATGAATCAAAAATACAGAGTCATCGTTCCGCCTTATTATTTTTTGATTTGTATTGATAATCAGATATCGATGAATGTGACTCACAGCCATGCCAGAATGATGGCACGTGCGTAGATTTGATCAATGACTACCGATGTGACTGTGTGGCTGGCTACGATGGAAAGGACTGTGGGATCAGTAAGTCTATCTTTGACGCCGGCGCTTTATATGAACCATCAACAACAACATAGAAACTTCGCAAAGCCAGCCACCAATGACTCTTGGAGGGGGAGTCAAATTGACTTTGTGTTAGTGTCCACTTAACTCTTTATAAGAGTTAGGGGCCATTTGACCGGTTTGGCGAGTAATTTGACACCAACGAATATCGGATGGGAGTCAAATTGACTCTACATTATAGTCAACTACTATAGCTATTTACTCTGTTTGACGGGTCTTTTGACTTTGATTTGGCTATGAGTGAATGCCACAGTGGTTGAAGGCGAGAATATAAAAACTGCGCCAAACTGACCCCAAAGATATTAAAATCTCTCCGACTCAATACTTCGTAACAAACAGCGAAACAAACTGTGTTGTAGCTTTTACATTAAAAGGGGACTCCCTCATAAGAAAACGGGTCTTTATAGGCTAGTAATATAACAACAGTTACATATATATGGTTAAAAATAATGCTCAGTAACATTTTTGTTTTGTTTTTTACTTTAGATATCGATGAATGTGAACTATTTTCGCAGCCATGCCAGAATGATGGTACGTGCGTAGATTTGATCAATGACTACCGATGTGATTGTGTCAATGGCTACGAAGGAAAATACTGTGAGATCAGTAAGTGTAACTATGTGAACAATGCCTTACTTCTCGCCATTATATTATTTACTTCTCAGTGTCTTATTCAAAGCGGGATCATTAGCATTTACCAAAGTCAAGGATTGAGTATTCGGCTTGAAATGATTTTGTGTTGAGGAAACTATCACCGTAGGTGGTTTCAAAACAAGCTTTGAATCAACTCATTTTTAAATGGATACACTAAAGCGTTAGCATAAAGGGTCAAGAGAATGCTTTTATTCCTCCCCTATCCCGTGTCATATATATAGCCTTTGTTATAGTTAAATTGTGACATAAACGTTGTTAAATATAAAAAGTAAGGACAAATGACTTATTACAAGACAAAAATTAACAACACAATACAACGAAAAGCAACAGGAGATCCGACTATAACAAAGAATTGAGTTATACAATATTTGACATAAAGCTGGGTTTTAAAGTTTTTGTGAATACATTTTAGGAACCCTAAAAAAAAATGCACGTTTAAACATTCACATCGTAATTCCAGTACTAAATGTGTGTGCCGTAAACATTGAAAGAAGTCGAAATTGTGAAGTGCCAGTTCTCATCGTGCTTTATTTTATCCTTGTATCCAGATATCGATGAATGTAAATCACAGCCATGTCAGAACGATGGCACGTGCGTGGATTTGATCAATGACTACCGATGTGACTGTGTAGCTGGCTACGATGGAAATGACTGTGAAAACAGTAAGTTGCATTACGCTGAAAAGTGTCGACACACTTGTGCCGTAACGTGTATACTCTACCTCTTCGAAAATGAACAGACTATTGTGTAGGCGTATGTAGCTTTGCCGCTGGCAGCTGTCCAAAATTGGCACTTTATGAGCGATTTTTGAACCATTAGTGTGAAATAGGGAAATCACCATCAAAATGCCGGCATTCCAATTGAGGCAGTAACATTTTTTAAAGTTGATCCAACCAATAAAGGAGAATGGAGGGTCTTCTGACTCATTGACGCGGTTCTAAATGCGGGCGAGACTGTGAGCATAGTTAACAAACTTCACTCCTCCACGTAATATATTCAAATTTTCTTTTTTTGCACATATTAGCAGTTTGTATCATGAAGTTTAACATGACAAAGTTAAAATTGATGAAATCATCTAAAATAAGCACATTTTACCAATGAATTTTCAAGAAATTGATCAATTCTGGTATTTGTTTTGTTACAACGAAGTGACCCTGCACAGGGTGTCAGGTCGTGAAAACAAAAAATCGCGTGTTTTGGGAGAGTGCGCGTTTGCAATAGCGTTATAAGTGAGTGTCAGTTCGTGAAAACCAAAATTGACCCGTTTTGGGAGAGTGCGCGCACGCATGCGAAGTGTGTGCGCGCACTCTCCCAAAACGCGTCAATTTTGGTTTTCACGAACTGACACCCATCTTAATCATTTAATTGTTAATTAACTAAGCAGATTTTTACAATATAACGTTTATAATTGAGTAGTTTTAGCATTTTTACGTTAAGTGATACTAAAACCTCTAAAACAGATGGAATATTTTACGGAGTAAATTCGTGTCAAACCTTTAAATGCGTTTGTCTCCGATTTTTATTTCTGAAACGCTGACCACCGGGTGTCGGTTCGTGGTGTCGGTGACGATATGTTTCAAGCATGCACGTTGTCAAATTTACCGAAAGGCAAAAAAAAAACACTTGCGCCCAGGCCATTTCCCATAAATTTACTTTTTCGTATTACAGTCATGGCGCAAATTGTGTGTGTTTTTTCCCTTCATTTTTTGTCACACTTTCGTTTAAGAAAGGTTCAAAGTAGACGAGTATCAACCGTTGTCCTACGAATCCCCTGTCTCAGGTCCAACGTCTGATAAGACTGATCCTCCCACCCAACCAATAAAATATGCTGACTTGTAGCTAGTTCCCATTTAAAACCATTAATTATATCACCTCTGCGCATGCGCTTCATTAATTGCTATTTTTAAAACGCAGTGTAATCGCGCATTTTCCAGGTGTGTCATTGTGTCAAATTTTTGCACGACATCTAAAACGGAAATATTCATAAAACTTTAAACAAAACTGCTCCTTATGTAATACATAATTGTTCCAAAATATTGTTAAAAATAGATACCTTCTCCTTTGGTTACAACACATTGTGCACATTTTGGTCGTCATAGATTTTTCCCGGGAAATAAACGTCAAAATGCCCACCAGTTTAGTTTATTAAATAGCCGCCATAGGAGCTAAGAATTGAGATATCAGCTTAGTATGGGCTATAGATGCAACAGATAAAGCGCCCAAAATGATATCACGGTTGAAAATTATCACTTGGGGGGGTAAAAAAAAAGGAAAAAAAGGAGGCGGCGGCCTCCCAAAACAAAGCGGCCGGGGACACAAAACATGTATTGTTTAGCGTATTAGTTCGCCTAAATTGTCGATGTTGCAAACTTTGAAAGTTGGTTTTATAATCGACTGGCACGTTGCCTTCGTAATCTATAAATACTGTAATGCACAGTTTTGTCCAATTGCCAATACGAGGGGGAAAGCTTTTTAAAAAAAAATGCTGCGGGTTAAACTAAACATTTTTTATATCATTGTTTTGTTTTATTTTTATCTACTTCTAATAATGAAACCAAGACTTTCCTCAAAAGTGAACTGTAGCTCGAGACCTGGAAACACCTGTAGATTAATAACAATGTGAAGGAATTAGTTATATGGGTATATGGGTGGGAGAAAAATACCAGCCGAATGCTCTTGGGAAAACCTAGGGAATGAAAACTTAGTCCACATGTAGACCATTTCAGGAATCGTACCTTGGCCACAGTGGTTCAGTGCGAGTACATAACCACTGCGCCAACCTGTACCCAAAAATATTACAATCTCTCAGACTCAAATCAATCGTAGCAAACAGCGAAACAACTTTACATTAAAAGGGGACTCCCTAAAAAGAACACAGGAATTTATAGGGCTAGTAATACAACAAAAGCTACATATGTAAACTTTTAAAAAATAATGCTCAGTAACATTACCATTTTTGTTTTAGATATCGATGAATGTGAACTATTTTCACAGCCATGCCAGAATGATGGTACGTGCGTAGATTTGATAAATGACTACCGATGTGATTGTGTGGCTGGCTACGAAGGAAAAGACTGTGAGATCAGTAAGTGCAACTACGTGAACAATGCCTTACTTCTCGCCATTTACTTCTCAGTGTCTTAAAGCCTGATCATCAGCATAGACAAGGATTGAGTATTCCACCTGAAATAATGCTGTGTTGAGGAAATTATTACCGTAGCTGGTTTTAAAATGAGCTTTGAATCGACTCATTTTTAAATGGATATGAAGCGCCTGCATATAAGGGGTCAGGAGAAGGCTTTTATTTCTCCCCTATCCCGTGTCATAAAATAACCCGTATTTCAATTGTAACATTAACTTTGTTAAGCATACAATGAACGGACAAGTGATTTATTACAAGACTACAATTAACAGCACAAAACAACGAAAAACAACAGGAGGTCAGACCATAACAAAGAATTGAGTTATCCAATGTTTGACATTAGCTCGGTTTTAAAGTTTTTGTGAATACAAACAGGGACCCTAATAGTTCTACTGATATTTAAAAAAGCACGGTTTTGAACATTCACATCGAAATTCCAGATCGACATTTGTGTGCCGTTAGCATTAACAACTAAAAAAGAGTCGAAATGGTAAAGTGCATAAGATCATGCTTTATTTTATCCATTTTCCCCAGATATCGATGAATGTAAATCACAGCCATGCCAGAATGATGGTACGTGCGTAGATTTGATCAATGACTACCGATGTGACTGTGTGGCTGGCTACGATGGAAAAGACTGTGAAAACAGTAAGTTGCAATACGCCTTAAAAATGTCGACACACTCGTGCCGTATCATGTGTGCTGTACCTCTTAGAAAAAAAGAAGCTAGAGGTTATTTTATCAACAGGACATATTGCTGTTTTGTATTGTTGAGTGTTGATTGGTGATGTTGTATTGTTATGATGATATTAATTGTTGATTTTTATTGTTGATGTTGATTGTTGATTAGTTGATGATGAGTGTTGATGTCGGTTGTTTGTTTATGTTGATTGTTTATGTTCAGTGTTGATTGTTGATGTTGACGGTTGAAAAATAGCGCATTTAGTCATTACACAGAGAGGAAAAGTAACCAGAGTTACCTGAGGATCAGAAATTACCTTTCTTTTGATTGGACAATCGTCAAATATCCTCCAAATTTTCTTCATCCACTGATCTGCAGAACATTTTATTGACCTTAAAATCCTTAACAATTGAAACATTTTGTTCAAATGTATGATATAAAGTACACGATGTTATATCATTACTTATCATGGCGTAATTAGTTTGCATAATGGCCGGCTTTGAAGAGAGCCAAATATTTTGGAAGATTGTACCAAGGAATGCAGAAGGCGGGAGGGGGAGAAACGCTGGTGGAAAAACGGAATTCAATGGAAAGGGCACAGTCTTTACAAAATACCACCTCTCTGTCCCCCCCCCCCCCCCCCCTCCATCTGGCAACGCCTTTGGTACAAATCTTGACTGAAACTGACATGAACAGTAACATGTTTTAAAATACACCATTATTATATGAGCAGAAAGTTTCAAGTTGCCGCCTAAGAGAGGGAAGCATGGGCCCTGCAAATTGACATCCCCAACCACACAGCGACACTAATGCCAAGTTTACGCTCCCCTCTCCCACTGAACATCGCCACCAGTTGCCAGATGATATTCTAACCGTCTTAAATGAACACTGTTTATTTTGTAACACAGTGTACGCTTTTTATAATTTGCTGCAGCCAGCTTTTTTTTGCCGTTTTGTTCCGTCGAAACACAGACCTCACTTAAATGATTAACAACTAAGAGCAATCAAACTGAATAACAAATTTTAATCAATATGCTCTATAATGCTGTACAAAACATTGTTTTCAACTTTTGCGAAATATGTTTTACAGTATTGTCGATCATTTCTTAGATAATACTTTAATCCAATTTTTTGTTTTTGTCTAGACATTGACGAGTGCGCATTAACAACTTGCCTGCCAGGTTTCGTCTGCGTAGATGGCATCAACTCGTGCTGTTGCATGGCAATAAAATCAATGACTGTTTAATTGACGCCAACGTTCAGATGATCAGTTTCAGGACAAAGCAAGTCGCAAAATATCCCTTAAGAGTTGCATCATCATGGAATTGTTAATGTTTAACAACAGTTGCCATTTTTCCCTGTTTTTATTGATTTCATAACGTTTTTCCTTTTCTTTTGAATTTATTTTGTGAAGTAACTACAGACTATGCGTTTCTGACTTTTTCCTTAGGCCAACGTTGAAATAATCACTTTGAAGTCAAGGCAATTCACAAAAGTTACCTAAGATTTGCATAATCTTAGAGTTGGCAATGAAATAATGGTAACGAAATTTAAAAAAAAAATCATTTTACTTTTAGTACTGATCATAATAAAAAAATATAGGATATCACACAATAACTTTCAGTTGGTCCAAACATTAAAATAAAGTTAAAGATTCAATCTTGCATACCTTAGATATTTGGGTGTATTTTTTCCCTATTTATTGAAGTGAAGGTATTGATCGTTCGTGTCTGTCAATTTATTTACTTACCCGAGTGGTGGCTTTTTTCCCCCCATCTTTTTGACCATTAGGGATGAGAAATTGGATCGTCACCCTAATTAATGTTTGAGGTAAAAAACGGAGGGGGGGGGGGGATTTTGAGATCATGAAGTCACTTGCCAACGATCCAAATTAATAACAATTTATTTCTTAAAAGGAAAAACAGAGAACATAAACGTTTGCAATGAACGGTTTTATGTGAAGTAAAGTGGCGTAACTGCGCAAGTTTGCAATACATGTTCATGTTGTTAGGCAAAGCTAATCCGATTACGTACTTGGACGCTATAACGGAGCAGCGAAATTCATGCACTCCCGAACAAGGCATTTTGAACGTTTTGTTTCTCAGAAAATATGCTTGGTATGATTGAAACGTTTCATTATAATTAAAAGAAGAAATTCTAAACATCATGTCAGTGAAAAAAATCGCCGTCATCGATGTCGAAACCTCAATACTGTTAGTCAAGGCTGACCATCAAGTCTGGAAGAAATCGTTTGAAAATTTCCCCAAATGCATGCATTTATTCGAATTTCCAAAAATGTATCCCAGTTGTAAAGTCACGACTAGTTGAACACATATCACCTAAGTGTATTCCGACTTTCATATTAATCTGTTGGTGCGGACGCTAGTGTTACATTGTGAACCATCTCCATGGGAAATTTTGAGGATGATACAAAAATACTTGGCCATCGAACCCATGTACCTTTAGTCAGTTCCATCCCAGTGCCTACGTGCAAAAATTACGAAAAAAGAATCTTAACTTGAACTTACCGTTGAATATCCTTCCGATTTTCTCTGCTTGTTCCGGGTCATCTTCAGCAGCAAGTAGGCCGCCGGAAAAGGTGGCCATTGTCATCGCGCTTTTAGCCTTAGGCAAGCCGGCTGTACTGTCATAATATTAACGACAACGCGATATCCGACCATACATACTGCACGCCTTAACGCAACGTAGGCTTACGTGTACGTGTATGCATAACAATGGCGGCCGTTGCAACTTTTTGGTTCAGTGTATACATTATGCGCGCGCGGTATATATGTGAGGAACGTTTGGACACACATGATTGGCCCAATCTAAAAAAAAAAAATCGTATCAGTGATTGGCTGTTTCGGTAAAAAGGTAGTTACAGCGGGAATACAACGCACTCGAAAAAGAGTGACATGCGGTTTTGCGTCAAAATTGAGTGACGCGAAGAATGACTGGTTCAGTTGGTTGGTAGGGGAAATAAATCCTGAAGGTTGCATGAAGATACGGTCTTCCAAACTGGAGATATTCAACCTCGTCCCCAGTGCTTACTTTATTTCCAACCGCGTTTCCAATAGTAAACCCTGGATAGGAAACTTTCTTCCTGTATCCTGATTGGATACCGCAATTGGCTAGTAATGGATTTTTATCGCGTACTTGGTGCTATTATTCAAAACGTGCAGTACGTGTTTTCGCGATCATTCGTCCACGCCTTCTCGAAAATACTAATTTCCTTTCCAATTTGCTCATATTAATATGAAATATGATACTGCATGTTGTCTGGATAAGATCGTAACAGTTTGATTTCAAAAATCGTGTTTTCGTAACTCACGCCGTGCTCGCGCTGGTACGAATTGACTCTGTTTTTACCCCAGACACCGCATACAAAAACAAACGCTAATGTCTAATGCATATCCAGGCACCAGATTGTTCCTCATTTGCATACGTGTGCAAAAATCTTGCACATGCAAATGATCCAATACCAGGGTGAGAGAGCAGGTAGTGGTGGGCGCGTACTGCTCGACACCCTGGGGACGAGGTTGGGAGATATTAATTTTCAAAGTTTTCACCCGCCAAAGTGACCATGACATTGTCTGTGTATTTCAAAGTTTTATTCAATGTAAAGTGTTATGTAACCATTAGAAATCGCCCTTTGCAACCATATGGCTGTTAAATGGTGGAAAAACGAAACACTTCTGATCTGGAAATTCTATTAACGGTATACCGATTTTATTTAATTCTATTGAATGATTCAGCGAATTTCACGGCCAAAGTCAACAAAACTGTTTATTATCATCAACATACATTCAAACTAAGATGTTTTTGTTCCTCTCATTCTCAACAAAAAAAATCCTTAAATCGTAATTCCGTTTATCATCAACACACATTCAAACTAAGATGTTTTTGTTTCTCTCATTCTCAACAAAAAAAATCCTTAAATCGTAATTCCGTTTGAGTTATTCCATTTCGTTGAAGGCATTTATGTCTGACCTCAGTAGGACGTCAAATTGAAGTCAGCATTCCCATGTCACACGACGTCTTCGGAGCCAGAAAAAAGACTTCATTAACATATTGGGGTTTTTTTGTGGCAAATGTACGTCGGTCCGACGTCGGATCAACGTCACTATTTGACGTAAGACACGTAGGAACAACGTCAGACACCAACGTAATAGTCCAACGGCAACTTGTACTGCTGATGCACGTTAGCCCAACGTGGTTTGTATGTTGGTCTGAACGTTGGCGTTAGCGTTGGATCAACGTTATGTCACTTATTTCACAACCTTATTTCTACGTCATATCAACGTTGGACCAACGTATGCTTAAATTCACCTTCAAGTTCACTCACTTGATTGCTTAAATCAAGTTGAATGTGTTGCATTTCTTCAACGTTTAAATCTTCATTATTTCCGTAACATTTTTTTGTTTTTTGAATTCCACTACTGGACCTCTTTGTTGTTGATGGTTGTTATACTTCCTAAAATTTACACCCTGTTGACCATGTTTTTATGGCCTCTGTGTCCAAAGTGAATCATCTCTGTGAAGTGGTCACATGTTGTAGTTTTTGTGTATGATCGGAAAGCACGGCTGGAGTAGGAGTGCAGTCTTCGACTCCTTTCCTGGGCTTTAACTCGGTTGAAGACTGCTTCTTAGCTGGAGCTCCACACAGTGCTCCATATCTGTAAATGTGGAGAGCTTCCAAACATTTGCCACCTGGAACAATAGGTGCAAATTGCTGTACCAACTGTCGTGCTTCAGAACTAGAAATCTTTTGCAATGTCTCTGAAAGACAGTCACTGTTGTTTCCTGGTGGTACTTTGAACTGCTCAGCAAGTCTAGCACACGTTTGTGGATCAAGGTATTTACAAATATGTGCCAGTGCGTGACAAATTAGTGCAACTTCCTTAGCAGCCTGCTTTCTTGAAACAACCCACTCTGGATATGAACGCATTTACAGAACAGGAGCAAAACTTTCTGCAAATGGCTTTCCACATCTGCAAAATAATACATGTTCTGTTGAAATTCATATACAAGTGTACTTAAAGGGGAAAAAGTGAGACGACTGAAGTACTTTAAGGCCACACACACTCAAAAAACTTCTCCTTCGCCTTCTGGCTACCTAACACACCCTATTATGACAACCTTTACACTTCTTTTATTTTTGGGGGTAGAAAATGGAGGAAAAACCCCCAGAAAACAGAAAAACATCAATTACTATCTTTTACCCTTTACTACACATATACATGTGACCTTATCTAATCGTACCTGCGCACCCTATTTTCAACTGCAGTGTCATTGGAAGCAGAACCTTTTCGTTGTTAGCCTAAGTAACCTCAGGGGTGTGAAATCTCAGCTTTAAGGCTGATATCAGCTTTTTTTTGTTCCCTCATTTGCTGTGTACAAAAGTATAGGAGATTTCCAAAGTTTAGCTTTTTTACATCTTTTTAGCTGTTTTCAGCTATTTTTTATCGGTGGTCACTCACACCCCAGTTAGGATACTTCCGACTCCTTAAGGGGTGAAGACAATCTTTTCAAACCAATGCTCGTCCCTAGACAAGAGATCACTCAGAGCGACCTTCAAGGCTAAGGGTGCACGTCCGTTTTGGTGGAAATCTACCGCCGATTGTGAATGATTGTTAATTACCCAATGAACCAGTAACAGAGACACCTGAAACAGAATTGTCGGTAACTTCAAAACACAATGATCATAATTTATTCAACAATAAACAACAAATGTAAAATAACTGTAATTGGAACTAATATGCGTAGTTGTTTCATTATCTGGGTCCTTTAATTATTGGAGAGATAGTCCAATACTAACACACACAACAGCAATGCTAGCAGCACCAGAATGCAGAACAATGGCAGCAATGCACTGCAATGTCAGCAATGCATCACAATGCCTAAAATGCGCCCAAGCATCAGCAATGTAAAACCGCACAGGCAATGTACAACAGCATAAACAATGAACATGTACAACAGTATCCGCTACGCATCGACCATGCGAGCCAGTCAGCAACGTACAGCTCTACAGCATTGTACTTGCTACACATCAGCAATACATGCCAGCGCAGCCCAAGCACAGCTCATACGACTATGTACAAATCGCGCACAAGCATCTCCTAAAACGCAGAGCACTCGGCTCTTACTCGCTTGCTGTCCGCATCACCAACTCCCCGTAAACACGTGCAGGGTAACCGCAAGGTCATAGCCAAATTCTGCTCAATGCACTTCAAAAATCTGTCAGATTTATCAAAAATCTGTCAAATTCCCATGAATTACTCGAAATGCACTATAAACTCTTAAAATCACATGCAGATGTTGTAATAGTGCCTTAATAAGGTTCAAATTACATTATAAACAATTTATAGTGACTAGTCGGAATTCGAGAGAATTGTAGGAATCAGAACACCTGACCTGCTGCAGCCTATGACAGAAACCATTCGTCATGCCGATGGTACTCCTTCTGCGCTGGGGCTGAAGTCATTGTAGGATCTACAAACCGTCAAGTGCTGACTGGGTTGATCCGGCAAGAGGAGCACCGCTGTCCACACTCACGGTGCGAAACCACGACAACGATGAGGTCAAATCTCGTCAAGCACACGAGTGGCACCGTGCAGGTTCCACTGTGATGTATGAGGGAGCGATTTACCCGGAGGGATTCGAGAGATTGCTATGTCAGCAAGAACCACCGGGAAAGCAGAAATACCGCCTCTGGATCATCCCGCCCTAGGCCGCAGGTAGCGCATCCATACCCAAATCTATCTGACCTTCCACCGAACCCACCACCGAGATCCAGCCATCTGCTTCTTTCTTCGAGCGACCGGCACCAGAATCGACCACTGAGTTGGAGCCAGCTGCAAGGCCCGATTTACGGACCGTCGAAAGAGACTCAAGACCCTCATCTAGGCCTACAACGCGTATCAGCCGATAAACGTTGATTCGTCAACAGGCAGCAATGACAGGGATGCGGGGCGGAGTAATCGGGCGAGCCCGGGGATTCAGGCCAACCGCATCGAATTGACACTTGCCACGACATTCTATCGGGACAGCATAATCTGCAACCAAGAAAAATCAAACGAACATTCTATCTGCCATAAGCAATTAACTGCCAAGCAAGGTTGCGGTTATGGTGGCCGATAGGCGTTGATTCTAACTATTTATGGTTTTAAAAAGGTAAGAAATTGTCGTTTCTAAATATAAGTTTTATATCTTTTTTTAAAGTTGAGTTTCCATAAACGATATATTTTCTACTTTGTAGAGATTGTTTAAAAAGTTCAGGATCGTTTTGTACAGATATTTGTATTTCAATTTTCAGAGTTGGGGGTTCTTTTTGCGGTGCATTGCATTTATATATTCCTGTTAAACGTAGGATTCAAGCACTATTCGAAGCATTTAAGTTAAAGTTTGCATTTTCAAGTTATGAGTTTGGGACTAATACTACATTTAAATAAGAGTTGAGGACTTTCTTATAAAGTTATTTGTATTGGGACATTCATGTAAAAAAAAAAACTGGAGTTAAGTTATTGTTACAGATTATTTGAGCTTTCAAAATTATGTTTCAAAGAAGTGTGTTGGAATATGCATTGAGGAGTTACTTGACTGATTTTCATGTAAAGCATTTTTGTATAAGTTTTTTGAACGAAATTAGTTGTTTATCCAATTTCGTACACTATTTTTGAGGGACTGAAAACTTTGGGAGGGGCGGGGCTATGTGACAGAATAGGAATTATGAAGTGACCAACTGAATGTTTTAAATACAATATAACAATAACACGGTGGGTCACCCACACTTTGCATAATTGGGATCCTTGTATCTGATTGGTCAATTGATATATGTACTGTTGTACTCGGCCTCCGGAGCCCAAAGTCTATAAAAGGAGTTGCATGACAAGGTTTAGTCATTGATTGCTTGATTCCTCAGTGATTGGATTGATTACCAAAGCTCTTGATTGGGTGGAATTACATGACGGATGAAGATGATGAATATAGGCATGACCGTGCCACCTGATTACCGTCTTCGCTCACCAATTACTTGTCTGTGTCATAGGGTAGGGGTTTACTTAGGACTAATTTAAGTACAAAGTCCTAAGGGAAATAAGTTGTTCAACCCACATTCCGACTCCGCCGACTCCACCTACATTCCGACTCCAGCGACAATTGACTTCACCGACACTCCGTCTCCACCCACATTCCGACTCCACATACTGATTCCCAAATTTCACCCACATTCCCCTGCTCCACCGGCCTGATCTCGAGCAGTCTACTGATCATATCAACCGAGAAGAGCCTGCAAAGTGATGTGACCCACCACTGTGGGGATATTACACCATCGCGACGGCACGCTACCAACCAAACCATCCTGACACAGGAGGCTGGCACGACACGTTTCATTATCGTCACCGACGCCACGAAGTAACACTTCTAACTTCTGACTTTTGTCTTTAAAACAATTAAAAGCGGCATAAAATAACTTAGTACGTCCAAAAATTGTATTTCCGTAACTTTTAAATTTCAGAAGTTCGTTACCATGGTAATTAAGTTAATGAGTGTGATACAAAATAACGCGTTTTGTGGATCATTTGTTTTTACGAAGTAACATTCTTAAGTGTTACTTCGTGAATCGATTTTGAACACTTTTCGTGCAAGAACAGTTTCTCGAGGTAAATCTCTACTCTAGTTCTCAGAGGTAGTACTCTGTACACATACAAATACACGGGCGCGCGTACGTAAAAGCGCGCCCGCAAGCAGTGCAGTGAAAACGATTTTGCATTCAAAATGGGGGCAACGCAGCACGGTCTGTGGATGGGCTGCTGGATCCATTCAAGACGAAACTAAGTATAGCATGGGTATGTCACTCGTTCGAGATATTGTGAGTGTTGGCAAAGACAAATGAATGTTAAATGATCAGTCATATTGGAAAGGTATTGTGCAAGTGAGGCAAATTTTGTAGACAAAGCCTCGGCCTAGTCATAACACTCACGTGAGTAAACACGTCAGCATTGGTACAGTACAACTGCCTATTTTATAATGTGAATAGGCCTAGGCTATAGTATTTTTAGAGGGTTATTGAAGGGTTATTGTATAGTGAAGGGCCCTGTTCCTATAAATAAGGAAACAAAAGTCAACGTTTAGATTATTGGAACTAGCTCTAGGCTAGTCAGTATAGTACACCAGCATATAGCTAGCATATGCCGTAGTCTGAGAAGGCAGGGGTTTGATTTTCATTCATTTGATTACATACATGTCTCTGTACGTTGAAGGATTCAAACGCATCTTCAGCATTGTACACTTCTTTATTAAAAATCCCGTGCATTGAAAAGTGCTGCAAAAGCGGAAGCTTCCACCGACAAGTATCGAGCTGCTGTTTTTGACCTTCAACAGCTTATTTACCTACCAAAGTTGGACCGCTCAGAGCTTTTCTATAAGCGCCGTCTTTCTTGTTTCAATTTCACTTTTTTTTTAGTTGGCCAGTAAGGATGGTTTCTGCTTTGTATTTCATGAAGGTCGGAAGGGCGCGGATTTTCCAAAATAGCAAGTTGTACGCTACATCCTGCAACGGTGACGGATACAGGGTGGAGCGTATGAGGTTTAAGAGAGAGAGCGAGAGAGATATTCTCTTAAGTGCACACAAACACATTGTGTCACTCGACTCACTTTTGGACAATTTTAGTCAGTCGTAGCAAATTTGACTCGTATTTGAAACCATATGCTTCGCATCGGCCTCACTGAAATTTACATAGCGAGTCAAAAGGGGATTGTCTCTTGAAAATTAGTCGGTTTTATTATGATTCAGCACCAAGCTGGCACCGAGTCAATCCCCAAGCCTGTGCGGGCAAGCACAGGAAACCCGTTGTTCGCATCAATCCGCCATTGTTGTTGTCGCGTAGTATTTGGAGCCATATCTTTTTCATTTTCTTCCTCATTTAAGGTAATTTTATGTTCAAAACGCTGCTATCGTGTTGTTAATAATTGAATGCAATCTACCCGATTAACGGTAGTGTTTAATGTTCATGTTATCAAGCACTGTTTTCTGTGTATAGAGCCTAGCCTAAATCACAACACGGACAAAACGGTGACTCGTTTAAATGCCACAAAAAAGAGTTCGCCTTTTGCGGACGTTGAAGAAACTGCAATTTTTTGCATTGGCGATTGGTCACCACGCACTGTTCCCGAGACACACACCGTGTATAGCGTACACTGAGAACGACACGAAAAACGTATTCGTACGCCGTCATGTCCGATGTAAACAAGCGGGGATTTTTCGTCTTTTCTCGGGAACAGTAAGACATTATGTTGTTTCCTTTCAACCAGATGTTTGCAATAGGCTACGTAAAAAATCCAAAACATAACATTTTCGGGGATTTCAGAACCTAGTGCCCCTTTAACATGAAGCTTTTGACTTACTATTAGTATAGCTTGCGGTCATTTTTTAATTATTTCGGCCATCTTGGAAAAAAAAAATACCAAATAAAAAAGCCCTCACCCCCTCTCTCTGAAAAATCCTTACACTCAAATGGTGTTTCTGTTACTTGGCCTAAACAGAAAAAAAAAAACTTTATCGTTGGATTTTTAAAAAAAAAATAGGATGAGGGCCTCAATCTGTTTTATTTTATTTTTTTATTGCTCAAGATTGCAGCCATGTACTTCAACCTATAATGGTCGCCAACTTTTTAATTTAACCTGACCACCAGCTTTTTATTGGTTTTATCCTGGTCATTAATTTTTGCTAGTAAGCAGATTTAATTATTCATGTTAAACAATGTTGTATCATTGAAATGTATTTTATAAAAGTACCCCATGTATACATGCTTTTAGGCCTGAACAAAAACTCTTTTTGAGTTGAGAAAACAAATAAAAGAAAGGGATGCAGCTTCAAGTGAAAAAGGATCACTGCTTGTTAAAACCTGAACGCATGGAAAATGGTCTACAGGAAATCCAGCTCCGCCCCCTTCAGCAGATACGTCGACTGAGTTAACAAAGACTGCGCACTTCTAGACAGATACATGCCTTTCCTCCACCAGTTGGAATGTAGATTCAATACTAAGATTTATGTTAAAGATAATGTAGTTCAACACTCGAAGAAATCCAAAACCTTAAATCTCTTACAGATTTCACACGTAAAGATATTGACGACATATCTACTGCTGTAAAGGACATTTGCAGTCACAAATTGCAATGAAGCGGCACCTCGACTTTAGAAAAGGTGGGAATGCAGTTCTAGTGGTAGTGGCTTTCAGCATGCTTATCAAATTCTTAAGGGCACGAGTCTAATTTAACTGTAAATACCGGCCCCTCAATGTAATCGCAACTCAAATAACTTAATGTTTCAGTTGACGGGTTCACGAGATCCATGAGCTGGAGTCGAACCAGAAGAGAATGGACACCTGGGTTGTTATGTACCTGAAGTATGCTGCCAAGCTGGGGTACAAGTCAGCTGTGGTGAAGACACCAGACACCGATATATTCTTGATCCAACTGCATCATGCTCACTCCATCCGACTCGCCATCTACTTCGAAACAGGGACTGGTAAAGAAATCGGCAGATTGATGATTACTGCACCACAATACCCGGCCTGTACGTGTTCACGGTGGAAGAAGTTACTAGCGCCTTCAAGGGTGAGGGCAAGGTTGGACCATTGAAAAAGCTACAAAGCCACCCCGAATACCATGCAGCCTTCAGGTACCGTACCATTCTTTTATATTAATGTTCAATCTTTCAGAATGTTTTACAGTTTCAATTGCATATTCAGTTTCCCAGTGTGGATTTGACTTCAAGTATTGATTTTATGATGTGTTCCTTCCCCCCCCCCCCCCAAAAAAAATTGGTGATGAATGGCTGTTGAGCCAGAGGTAATGGATGACATCGCGGCTTTCATGTGTCTGATGAATGGCCATGCCTGGGAAAAGTCTACCAATGCTGTACGCAGCATAATGCTAAAGCAGATGGTGGGGGAGGACGAGCAGCTGATGACCATATTTAGGGTTGATTTCTCCCGGCTCCCACTTTGCAAAGACTACCTTGCCCAACACATTAACCGTGTGAACCACCATCTTGCTCACTACTAGCGAGCTGGGGAGGCGGTCTTCTGGAGCCCCAAATCCTATGATCCTGGTCTGGGAAAAGATGGAGGACGGTATCTTAGAGCCAGTTTGGTCATGCGGCCCTCTTCTTCCCGCTTCACTCATTGACTTGCTGGAAAATACTTTGACGAGGCGGAGGATGAAGAAGTCGGAGAGTGTCAAGAAATTGATTATGCCGTATTGAAGATGAAGACTGGGCGTTTAGAATGGCGATACAATTACATCGTATTGCTCACGATCCTTTTTTTTTCACTGAAATACTTAGAGTCATGAAAACATGTACATTTGTACTTTGCAAGATTCTGACTATAACTTATAAGCTTTGAGGTATTTAATTGTTTAAATCATGTGTGACCGGCCAGACTTAAATTCCTGTAATTTTGCTGCCAGGTCCCGTCTGTAAAATATTTCTTTGTTGATGTGTAATATTTTTAGCAAAAACAAGCGATGCGAAAGTTGTCGAAGCATTCACGCGCCCTCTTGTGTTTTCCGTTGAATATAGTGTACTGAGTTGCGTAATCAATTTGCATATATGGCATGCAGCGCGAAAAACCTTTTATTCCGTGCAGTGTCTCAAAAGCATAAAGCTTCGGACGCACGTTCCTTGAATTTTCCGCTAGTTTTCTTGGAGAGTAAGCAAGCATGGGTAGGTCACTTGACTGCTTGTCGTTGCTGCTGCCAGCCACACCTTATTGCGAGCCAGCTTGTCCATATTTGCTGTAATTTTTCACGTGGTTTTGCCATGGTTAGCACGCCGCATGTGCATACACATATCGTGTACATGCATATCGTGTAGTTTGCCCAAACATCCCGAGGCATAGGTACACAGGCCGCAACTGCTCCGCTACTGCTTGTGGTTCTGTGGTTCCTAATGGTCACAAATAGAGAAGCCTTCTCGAGTAGACCAGTGTATTCCTTATCCAGCATCCATAATATTTGGACTGCTGAAGAATGACTGTCGTTTTTTTGTAGTTTTTTGTTTTTTTGTAGTAATAAAATTTTGATCAATTTGTAGTGGAATATATACCCAGTGTCACTTTCAAATTTTCTGCGTAACCTTTCCAGCTCGGTTACACATGAAAACAGTACTTTCAAATGATTCCTCATTAGAGTTTTGAAAACATATACATTGTATTCTGCAATATTCTGTCGGTAAATTACAAGCTTTGAGATATTTATTGTGAAATCATGAAGACAGTACTTCTAATTGTTTCCTCATTACAGTTTTAAAAACATATACCTTGCTATTTTGCAAGATTTTAATCCGATGAGGACGCTATTACCTTCTCCAGTACAACAGTCGATGGTCCACATTCGGATACTGTCGCGTTAAACACTTTCTTTAGTGTGACTGATCGCAGGTGACAAAATGTATATCCTATGTGTTTTGTTCAGAATGAATATTATTAGCGCCCTTTTGTGGCTGCTTTGTGCCAATGGACGCTACGTGAAGAGATCTACAATTTACCGGGAAAAGTTTCACGTGCGTACCGGCGTACGTACGGGGTACAGTTTTGCTCGGTATTGGTGATGGGTCAACTTTTTGACAGCATCGAATTTCCATCAGCATAAGGTCAGTATAATGATTTAAGCTAGTGTAGACCATGTACTGTACAAACTAGCGTGTTTTTTTTCACAACTGTATAAACACATGGCAGATCATCCACGACCAAGTCTAAGACATACATTTGCTCATCTGTACGACAGTAAGAGGCTTGACGTTGTACAGGACTATGTGCAAAATTAATATTCACGGTATTCGACCTCTTCATCTGGATACTTATTTTGAATGTCACTATCGCCCTGCTGTCTATAAGCCATCGTATTTAGGCCATAGTTAAGCTATGCCTATCAAATATCACGATAAGGTTGCAATTACAGTCAGAAATACGGCAAGAATGGATTTCTCAAATAAATAACGTAGGATGTCTCAAAAGGACAAATTTTGTATATAAATTACGTGGTGTGTCGGGAAAGAACGAATTTCATTGATAAATAACGCAGGGTGTCGAAAAACGACGTTTTTTATATGAATAACCTAAGACCGTCTGCGTATTCAAGAGTGACTTCCAGCACGGCGGCTTCACCTCCGTTGGTGGACCAAAACTCGTCGCGGTCTACCAACTGGAACTGGTTCGTCCCTGGGACACCCAGGAAATATCTGACACCATACGGCCACACCTCAGCTCACCAAACAAGACAAGCGCTGGGTTAATTATTAGAACATGGAGCTATTAAACACTCTATAAACGACCCCACTGTTCAAACACCAAAGATGTTTTGCAACTTTTGTTGTTTTCGCACCCTTAGCCTAATTGGAAAATATAATTCTTGACAGTTTCAGTATAAAAGTATTGTATCATTTCGCCAAAATTGAGGTGTAATTTATAAAAATCCGAACTTGGAATATTACACATGTCGACTGTGATTTCATGTTTAATTTGTGCCCCGACAATTTTCCTTTCTGAAATTATGTATGTACCACAATTTTCTGCATATTTTCCATAAAGCAGACCTCTTTTCGTATAAAGCAAATAAATGGTAAAAGGCCTGAAATCTATATTTTTGGAAAGTATGATTTCTTTTCTTTTCAAGGTTGCCCTTAGTCCTAATTCATTATCGTCTTCTAGCCAAAATAAGCAGCATACAACTGTGACTGCTGAGGAAATGAAAAAAACATGCATTATAACATAAAATATAACTTTATTCTCCTAAAATAGACATGTTCATTGTGCTAAAAATATTAATATAAAATGCAATATAATTTTGTGAAATCAGGAATCATATATATTTCACTGAAATTGTTGTTTTATTTTGCAATAAGTCCATCAAAATCTTGTGTGGTCTCCTGGCCATGTATACAGCTTTCTTTGGAAAACAATAACGGTTTCAAAATTTGAGTAATTTCATAGGAAAGAAAAGAGAAAACGACAATTATTTTTGTTGGCGAAAGTATATGTAAAAAGCACTAGGCAACGTGAGAGACTTGACCGGGGCCCGCGACGCTGTTAAACGTACATTAGTTCTGGACACAGTCCTCAGATAATGGTGCGACCAACAACCCATCCCCCTCTCAACTTTCTCAGCGGTGTCTTCAACATTTAACTAACCATGTAATGTATGCCTTTATTACATTATTTGGCCGATATACGTCTTTTTGTTGCTACTGCTAGTATATCATTTTTGGGGCCATATTTCCCGCCATTTTGGATATCTCCAGAGCATCTGATTTGTTTTACTGTTAACATCCAAAGTGTGTTACAGAACAGGCACCAAAACAGCGTTGGTTAGTAAGGGGGGGGGGGGTGCACGGGGGTCCCCATGCATACTCGACTATAATTGGGTGCAGAAGTCTCAAGGCAAGCCTTATGGCCTAACGGCCTTACCTAGGTCACCCTGTTCTACCCTGAAGGATATATATTTTTTTAGAGTTTTAAGGGGATTGAACTGAAACATCAGGCGACTTTTAAGAAACAAAAGTAGGGGCAAAAAAAAAAAAAAAACCACCGAATCGCCGCACTACTTTTAGAAAAAGCTCCATACCAGGAACCGGAGACTTTTGGGGGACATAAATATCTATTTCGTTTTTTTAAGAAATGGTCTTCCAAAAGACTTCTTTTTTTATTTTAAATTTGAGGTTTGTTTCATAGCTGGTAATATTTGAAAACAATTTTTAAAGACAATTGTTGAAATCGCATTTTTGACAAAACTGATTTTAGGATTTTTTTTAAAGAGTGATATCAATTAACTGATCAATTGCAGTATTTGTCATCTCAAGTAAAGTTAGCTTGCAATGATTAGTTTTAGTGCTAGATAGAGATATATATGGGGTCCGATTTTTCTGACTCACCCTGTATAATTATTATTTGTGCTATTAAAGTGAAATAACCTAAACTGTGTGTTGAATATAACAACTCCACATATATTCCTTTGCATTCTTAACTGTTGGCAGGACAAAACAAAGAGGCAAGAAGCGAGAACCAGTCAAAACGAAGAAGAAAGACAAGAACGTTCTCAGAAGAAACCAGGAGAGCCTTTTTCCAACATGATAAAGGCATCATGAGTGGTGAAAGTAGGGGTGACGATAGTGGTGACGTGTTTGAGGATAGTGGAAGTGAAGGGATTAATGTTGTTGGGGGAGGAGGTAACAGGGGTGATATTGGGGTTTGATGAAAATTCGACAATGACATTCTTTTCTGATGAATGCAGTGTTCAAATTGAGCGGAAAAAGAACAAACCACCTGCTCCGAGAGGAAAGCCGAAACTTCCACTTAAGGCTCATGAGTGGGAAGGTAATTTCCAAACGTGGGTCTACGGGTATAGCTATTGTTGAAGGCATTATGGATTCATATTTTTTACGTCATCGCTCCAAACCACGTGATTTATTAACTAATTAACTAAACTCTTCAGTGTATGAATGAGCTGATTTTGTTTTATTTGGATACTTACTAAATAATTATAACTTAATTATTTTACGCGCGTACCGTATTAGTATTTGCGTACCGCCACAGTCAGTTGCCGCAAGCCAAGAGATATCGATCGTTATAGGTAAGAAACCTTATTATTTCATTCGTGCTAATTTGAAGTTTCCAAGTACATTTTTGTAGTTTTTATTCCCACTGATCAATGTAATTCACTTTATTTATGGATTCATAGACAACTATTGATTTTATACAAGCTATATTTTCAGCATTTCATTGTTTGTTGTCTGTATTGACTTTTACTCAATAGATGTCAG